>BRYA01000084.1:13900-25279 GCA_030267965.1 Triparma columacea | reverse complement strand
TTATCCCCCCCCCCCCCCCCCCCCCCTCTCTCTCACCTTCTTGCTAATCTCCCCTCCTTTCCCTCCCCCCTTATTCCCCTCTTCCACGAGTTCCAAGCTCACCCCCCCTAAACCGTTCTCAATTTTCCCAACCTCTTCCCCCCCCCCAATCCTCCCCCCCCTCTCCCCTTCCCTTCTCCTTATCTCCTCCTCCCATTCCTCTCCAACCTTAAGTGCTTTATCCATACCTTTCTCCTCCCCCCCTCCCGAAGTAGCGTAGTAATTTACCTCGGATTCGACGGTCTCAGCGTAGTAGGAGGAGGGACGACGGACGGTCTGGCAGGCGTTGTTTATTATGCAGTCGACCCTACCGAACTTATCCTTCATGTATCCACAGAATCTTTGGGGGGGGGGTTTAGAGAGAGAGAGAGAGAGTTTTGTAAGGGGAGGGGGGGGTTAGTTTCGCAACGTGTCTTATCTCAATATCGTCCTTCCCTTTCCTCATTCTCTTAGTCTTAGCATTTGTTTCATTGTCCTCCCCTCCTCTTACCTTTCCACGCTAACCAGATCCCTCAAGTCAAGTCCGACCAAATGCAGCCTCCCCTCCCTCGTCCACTTCTCATATTCCTCCCCGTACTTCACGTATTCCCTAGCCGCCGCAACCGGGAACCTCGTCGTAGCTACAACAAGCCCCCCCGCACGAAGTAGCTTTAGGACGATACGGTGTCCAATCTTAACTCTCCCACCCGTAACAATGCTAACATGTGTTTCACCGTTCTCCCCCGTTAAGACACGTGTCTGTAGACGTTTCCTCCAGTTAAGCTCCGCGCAGGGTGGGCATAGCTGGTCGTAGAAATGGTGGAGTTTGGTGAAGCGGCCCTTGCAGGTGTAGCAGGAACGAGCGTTCTTTAATACCCGAGGGGGACTATCTGATGGGTTTACTTCAGAGGAGGGAACGGTAGGACCTGGGGGAGGAAGGGGGGGGAGAGAGGAGGTGGAGATAACCTCGTCAGCACCGTCGCCGACACCGTCGGGTACGAAGTTACCGATTAGAAGCCTGTCGCTCTCAGCTGAACAGAGCTTCTTAAGGGTTGTTATCCTACCAGCCCTCAACTTGGTGGTCTCAATATGATGCAGGTCCCTAAGGAGGTTCGCGCTTGGGGTTAAAAGGTTGGCGGCCCTTAAAAAAAGTGACTTTAAAAATGACTCCCCTCGCTCTCAAAACGATATAATCTCCTCCAGTTTTCACTCACCTTGCCCTCTCCCTCTGTTTGAGTACCTTCTCGTTCTTCTGGTCGAAGCAGAACTTCCTGTACTCAGCCTCACTCTTACCGGCGTACATGTCACGCTTCGCGAACTCCATTACACGCGCGAACTCGGACCTGAAGGAACGGAGTGACTTGGACTTGTAGTCAGAGTAACTTTTTATGCGAGAGAGGAAAGCTATTGCCGAATCTACGGTGGCGGTGGTAGTGGGGGGAGTTGTGGAGGGGGGAGGAGTGGGGATATCGTCCATGAATGGGCATTCAAAGTCCATAATTTTTGGGGATTTTGGATGGATGGTCTCGTCGAAGTTGCCCAAGGAAGGGCTTGGAAGGGGGTTTGTGGGGGAAAGTGGAGAGATAGGCGGCTAATTCTTTACGTTGAATCAATAACTGAGCTGATTTGGGGTATTCAAATCGTGCAGGAGGTAAAAAGAACAATTAATTTGTTTGCTCCCAATTGCGGACAAACCGGGGGTGGAGCAAGGTGGAATGTCCACAAGTGCCTTCGTGCGTCCGTAAATCCCTTCCAAGACCCCAAAATTTTTGCTGCCTTAATCGCTTAGTTATTATCCCCTTCCAACCGTTCCTTTTCACTGCGGTAGAATTTTCTTGACAATCTGCTTAACCTCCTCCGCCTTCTTCCCCGCTTCCCCAACCATGTCACCCGCCCCTCCCACAGCGTTCATAAGTACTCTCTCCGTTTCCTCTCCCCCCAGCTTGTACTGGATCCTGATGGGGTACTCTCGAAGGTCGCTGACTTCGTAGATGTTGCTCCAGGTCCAGTATCCCAGACCGAGGATCGGGAGGAGGGCGTTGGGGTGGAAGAACATGGAGAAGGAGTCAACGATGGGAGACCCGGTGAACTGGGGTTGACGGGGGGAGGGGGGGGGGAGTTAGTATGTCTGTTCGTCCAGCTACGGTTCCTCTCCTCCGTGGTGGTTGTTGTTGTTGTTGTTTGTTGTTGTTTGTTCCTCAGGATAGTTGTTTGGCAGCCATTTGGTATTTGCTGGCGTTATATCATTGCGCGTGTCTCCGAAATGCACGTCGCATATCATATATTTGAACGAATTGTGGGATATCTCCATCATTGGAACAAAACAAACAACAGCCTCCCCCTCCCACTTCATCACCTCCCTTCCCCCCCCTCCCTCCCCCCCCACCTTCTCACCTTTTCGATGAGTGCGAACGCCGTGATCCCTAGCATAGCGTATCTCCCCTGCGTGATCTCAAGTTGTCTCATCCCCTTCCTCCCCGCTGGATCGTTCCCAAGTTTGTTGTAGAGGTTTGCCGGGTCGAATCCGTAGTCACCGGCGATGCCGTACTCCCAGATGTCACCCATGTCCTCCTTGTTGGTGCTGTCGAACTTGGACGTTGAGGACGATCTGAAGGCGGTTTTGAACTCGAAGAATCCAAGTGCCCCAAATAGCGCCACTGTAGTAAGGAACGTGATGGGTGTAAAGCCGTTGAGGACGGAGGGTGCCTGACCAGAGGGGGTGAGGAATGCGCTGGGGGAGACTAGCTCGGCTAGGGGCCAACCGGCTACGGCGAGCATGGCGAGACGGGCGTGACGGAGCTCACACTCCTGCATGTAGTAAATGTCAAAGGCTTCAGAGAGACCAAGGGGGTCTATAAGGGGTGGGAGGTGGGAGGGGGGGGGATTGGATTAGATTAGATGTAGGGTTGTTGATGGAAGAGCTTTGTATGCTCTTTGTATGCTCTTTGTATGCGCAATTCATCTCAATTAGTCTTCCATAAATTCCTCACCAAATCCAAAGTCTCCAGCGTGTGAACCATCAAGGTTTGAAGGCTTCTTTAAGAATGGTAGTGTGATTGAATAGTCGATATCGTTGTATCTTCCTGGTGCTAGTCTGTTGGTGTTAATTGTAGGCTGATTAATTGATGGTGATGGCTGTTTGTTTGAGTCCATCTTGCCAACGACATCATCTTTTTCGATCATCTTTGATTCAAGTGATGCAATATTATCAGCTGAATCTGTTGATGATGCAACATTTAGTAATTGATGTTTGTCTGTGACATATATGATGTGTGTATGAGGTATTGTTAGTATTAAATAAGCCTTAGAAGGAGATATAAAAGGAGACACACACCACATCGTCGATTTTCTAAAACTCTTTTTTGGCTCTAAAATACTACTTAAATACATAAAAACGCACTCAAATACTTACATACACGACTATTCAACGATCCAAACTGAAAACTAGAGATAAAAGGACAGTACAGAGCACAGACAAGCACAAAGTACTTCATCATGAGGAAAATGGGCAAAGCGGAAAAGCCCGGCGACCGGCTCAGGATTCAGGAATGCGAGAGCAGGCTAGGGCCATTTTTAACTGCTTGGAAAACTACTGCTACAGGGTTACCTCATCACACACTACCCTCCCGCCCTTCACTTCTGCACACAATTTACCGTCCTTTCCTCTGTCTGTAATCCCCCCCCCCCCCTCAAACTCTCAAATAACCCCCTTCTCTCGCTACTCCTAGGCTACTCGCTAGCACCCCTTCACTGCCATCCCTTCCCATCCCCCCTCCCCGCCCCGATGTCCCCCTCCCTCCCTCCAACCCTCCAAACCGTCCGTCGTGTCTGGGTCTCTATCCTCCTCGTTTATGGTCTCCACCCGTTCGGGGAGGCTGCCTGGGGGATCGTCATTATCGCGTTCACACAGTACACACTCGCTGAGAACGACCTGGCTGTTGCGGCGAGGTAAGAGGGGGGGGGATGAGGGGGGGAGGGGAAGGGGGAGGGGGGGAGGTGATTGGCATTTAAAACAAGGGGACAGAGGGTGAAGGGGATGTCGAAACAATTTTTTAACTCCTTGACAACAACGATAAAAATTGGGAGATATCACTGTTACAAGAAGAAACAAAGGACTCTCCTCACCCCGCTCAATCTCCCCTCCCCCCCCCCCCCCAACCGCCCCAACCCCAGCCTGGCCGCAACAGGTGATCTAATAATGAGCACGTGTCGTATAATCTTCCTCTCGACAATCGGTCACCTCTGTGATTCCCATGGTCGTCGACCCGTCGTCGTAGTTGTAACAATATCCTCATTCCTACTCCCCCTCTTCCTCTGGAACGTTCCAACCGTGTCGGCCTTCTTTGTTGCTAGGGCACTGAACGGATGTCTGAATGTACTTGACACACCGGCTCTAACCATGATTGCAGACATTGGTAAGGCTTACGTAGTGACTGCCCAATCAGGAAACGGAACAAAGGTCGTGCCTGAGGTTCCCTCCACTTCTGCCCCTACCAGTGGTCCGACAAGGGACTTCGATAAGGCCACAAGGGAGAAGATTGAAGTAATGAGAACAAAGCTATTCGGTTACGCATCAGCATCATGGGTTGCGAGCTACGCAGTTGGGATGCTGCTAACGGGGGGCATGACATCCAGGCCTGAATCAACCGTAGCGTTAAACGTAACAGAGAGTAACAACAAGACCGTAATTGACATATGCAGCGAACTTTACAACGAGACGGAGACTGACGACGGGAAGATAGACATGGATATTCAATACATGAAACCAGGGGTTAACGTAGCGCTCTTGGCGTACGCTGCGGCTGCGATGGTGGCGGTTTTTGGACTTAAGGAAACGAAGGGTTGGAGCCCTGGGGGTGGGAAGAGGGTAGGTTCGGGTGCGGTTGGGGAGGCGTTCAAACTGCTACTGAAGACAAAGTGGCTGATGCTCCTGACGTCCGTCACGTGGGTCATGGACTTCTGCCAGAGGGGGTACCTGGCCGTCTTGTTCTGGTTCGGGGCTTACAACTTCGGGTGGGAGGTCCAGGACTTTGTCGGGATTATCGTCGTGACACTTGTTATGAACGTACTAGCAAACACGGTCGTACTAAAGTACGGACTCAAGTACCTCGGCATGTGGCCCCTCTTCTACCTCGGTTGTTTCACTGGCATTTCCCAGGTGGTCCTAACTGCCTTGAGCCCAACCTTCGGGGAGGTCCTCCTCTGGGTCGGGACGCTGAACACTATGTTCATGGCGGGGAAACCTATACTTAGGGGGAAAATTACGGCGGAGTTTAAGGCGGAGGAACAGGGGAAGGCTATCAGCGCGCTGGACGTTATGGCTAACTTCTCAGGTAGGCAGGAGGGGAGAAAACAACAAGATAAGAACTTTAGGTTCTCACCCCTTACCCCCCCCCCCCCCTCCCCCCCCTCTCTTTAGCCCTGGCAGCTACGGCCGTTTGCAATGGTCTTCTCGCAGTGGTGATAAAGCTTGAGCAGGGTGAAGCCGTCGATGCAGATAAGGCCAACTGCTTGGGGGGGGCTCGGAGCGCGGCTAGCGGGGCGCCGTTCTTTGTGCTCGCGGTTATGATCGCGGGGGTTTGGGTTATTTGTACCAAGTTCAAATACCTTGAACCGGATGAGGGGGGGGAGGGGGGGGGAGAGGAGGAGGGGGGGGGAGAGGAGGAGGGGGAAGGGAAGGGGGGGGAGGGAGAAGGGGGGGGGAGGGAGAGGGAAGGGAAAGGAAAGGGGGACGGGGGAAGTACAGACGGAAACCTGGATGCATGACAGATTGATGACGCGCGTAAACAGAAATTGTTGTCGTTGTACTTGTACTTCAAAAGCCTTTTTCATGATGTTTTGTCATGCACGTCGATGACTTGTCTCCAAAGTCCAAAGAAAGAGATCAAATTTTTGAGCTTCAACAAAATATCATTAGCATGCCTGAATCCGAAGACGATTGGAGCCCTGGGCGGGTGTTTGAGGCCATTGATAGCGACGGATCCGGAACGATTGACAAAGAAGAACTATCTCTCGCGATGTCAGCAGTGCTTGGGAAGAGCGTGAGCGACGAAGATGTAGCGAAGTTCATGCACCAGTATGATACCAATGGGGACGGCGTCCTCGACCTTATGGAGTTCACCGATTTTGTGAAAGATATGAGCAAGAAGAAGTGAGTCGCTAAAGGGCAAAATTGGGGAAGTTCTTTGATATACCAACTTTGGCCCGGTTTGGTTAGCATGCTTCTTGGAGTTGACGGGGTTTTTCCCATCTTTCTACTCACCGCCCCCCCCTTGTACACCATCGCCCCACCTCAGGTCGTCAACGAAAAGCCTGCTTAGCTTCAGGGGTGGTAAGAACAGAGCTCAAGTGAAGAGATCCCGTGCCGCCATCAAGGCCCTTGAGAACGTGGAGGCCAATGGGTGCATTGTCGGCATGCACGTCGGCACCTCCGCCACAAAGTGCGCCATGTACGACCCCGCGAAGGACGAGGTCGTCTTCTTCAAGGAACTCGGCGGGAATGAGGAGGAGGTGAGCGCTTTTAGGAGCTAGTTGTCGTCGCTTCGCTACTCTTTTGGCTAACTGCTAACTCCTTCTGTCGTCGCTTCGCTCCTACAGTTTCCCTCCGTGGTTTACCTTGCCAAGGAAGGCAGCACTACGGTGGGTCGGAGCGCACTGATCAGGGCTATCCAACAACGCACCGCTTGGAACTGCGTTACCGGCATCAAGAGGATGTTGGGAGAGGATTACAACATCGACAACATGAAGGCACAGCAGACGTCCCTCCAGATCCCTACCGAGATTGTGAAGGTCTCCACCGACTTCGAGAGCAACGTAATGCACAGGCTGAACTACGGAGGCTTTAGGATCCCTGACTTCAAAATCACAGGAAGCGAGTTCCCACCCGAGGAGATCATGGGTTTAGTGATCAGGAACGCCAAGGTGAGGAGAGACGAAGATCGAGACTGTGGTCTCTTCATTCATGGCCTTGGATATCGTTGAACTCACCCATAATCCCACCACATTTTGGCATCGAAGGACCTTGTTGACAAGAACGTACCTCATGACGCCAATGAGTGCGTGCTGACGGCGCCTGCCCATTGGATGGGGCACAAGAGGATGAGCTTCCTCATGTCCTCCAACTCCTCTGGTTACAAAACCAACTTTATCAACACCACCACCGCTGTCACCGTAGGCTTCTGGTCGGAGCACGCCAAGACGAAGAAGGGGTCGAAGCAGATTTCTGCCATGAAGAAGGGGTCTAAGACCCCGACCCTCGTGTTCTACGCCGGGGGGGGGCACTTCGACGTTGCAGTTGTAAACGTCTCGGCCAACTCCAAGGGCAAGCTCTACTACAAGACCCAGTGCGTGGCTGGGGGTGACCTCGGAGGGGAGGACCTCACATCCTCAATCACAGAGTACGTCTGCGCCAACAAGCTCAAGAGGAAGGTGAGAAATGAGTGAGGGGGGGTGAACACCAAAAAAACCCTTGAGAACCTGTGCCTTGCACTAACCCCCCTTTCAGGAGGACCCAAATGACCCCTCCCAACGCAGGAGCTCCCTCACCAGCGACCCCAACATCAATACCTTTGTTGACACCATCACCGAGCACCTGGAGAATTTGGGTGACATCATTAAGGAGTCATTCGGAGTCAAGCAAGAGGACGGTCTTGGCGCTGCCCTTGGTAATGACGCCGAAACCCTCGCAACGTCGAGAACGCACATCCCCCCCACTCCCGTCAAGTCGCCGAACCCAAAAGCCTCCCCCCAGCCCCCCGTGGCAACAAAAGTGCAGACAAGAAAAGACAAGTACAGGGGGTCGAGGCCCTCACCAATTAAGAACACTGTTGGCCTCTACGTCGCAGAGGCGCAGCGCATCAGGGCCATCGTGGATAAGGCCAAGCGCCAACTTTCCACCTTGAAGGAGGTTGACATCACCATCGACGGCTTCGTCCCCTTCACCCTCGACAGAGACGAAGTGGAGGAATGCTGCCAAGAAGTTGTGTCGAAGATGCAGGCCACCGTCACAGGCCTTTTGGAGGAGAACAAGATCAACCCCAAGGTTCTCGCCCAAGTGATTGTTGCCGGTGGAGCCTCCCTGACCCCCCAAGTCATGGACTACCTGACTTTCGCACTCGGCGCCGGGGCCCCCACGCCGACCAAGTCCTCGGTCCCCGCCACTAGGCTCGCCTGCGTTGGCGCCGCGTACCACGCCGCCAACCTGAATCAGTCCCTCATCAGCTCTAGCACGAGCAACTACGCCATCGAGGAAGTCCTGCCTCAGGAGATTATCTTCGCCGACAGCTGGAAGCAAGACGACGTGACCAAGGGGAAGGGCTTCCCCAAGTTTGCCCCTTATGGCAGCAAGAAGACGCTGAACTTCTACACCACTTCGGCCCTTCAGACCTTCCTTGACATCTACGTCAACGAGAAGGGCCTCGCATTCTCCTCTGGCACAGTGGAGGTACAGAAGGTCCCCGCCCTGCATGAAGGATCTGACGTCAACGTTTCCTTCCTCGTAGATGCGAACGGCCTGCTGCAGGCCGAGGCTGTCTTTGTTGATTTGTCCTTCTCCCTGAAGCTGAGCACCTCCGTCAAGTACATGAGGTCCTTTAAGGAGGAACGCAAAATCCAGAAGAGACTGGACCAGCAGGCGGAGCTTAACGACTACTTCTACGAGAGAGACAAGGTAAGGGAGGAGCTCGTCTCTTACTGCCTGAGGACAAAGGCGATTGTCGATGGGCCCAAGCTCGATGGGAAGATCAGGATCGTCGACAGGGAGCTCATATCCAAGACCTGCCATGACGCCCTGCGATGGATTGACAACGATGGGAACCTCGCTACTAGGAAGGCCAAGTTCCTATCTCTCGAGGCCAGGAGGGTTGAAGGATATAAGTACATCTATGTCACGAGGCTCAGGGAGACCAAGGAGATCTGTGCGCCCATCCTTGACGCCATCGTTGCGATTGCTGCAAAGCCGACGCTCGAAAAGGGTGACTTCTGCGTCGCAGTGGCCAAGGAAGAGAAGCAGGCACCCAAGTTCACGGGTTACATCGACCCGAAAAAGAAGAAGAAATTGTTGAAGGAGGAGGAAGAGGGCCCCTTCAACGCCGGGGCTGAGGACCAGAGCCACGATGACCTCCACCTCGCCATGGTTGTGGACAAGAAGCACGTCGTCTTCTTCGATGACTTGACCGACTCCGTTGTGAAAATCAGCAGGATCGAGCATGCTTTCCCCGCTGACGTCGAGAAGAGCAGGAACAGGTACCAGGCCTGCATCGAGCAGCTGAATGACTTGAGAAAGAGCGACGGGCTCGCTAAGCTCATCGAGGGGGTGTTCGACCGGGTTGTTGAGGAGCACGTTGCAGTAAACGCAGGGAGGGAGGAGGGGGGGGTCGAGGGCGGGGAGAAAGAGGGGAAGTGGGAGGAAGAGGTACTTCCAGAACTTAAGTACTCCAAGGACAGTCCCGAAGGGCTCGCCCTTTTGGACGGACTTGTGGGGCTGATCCCTTGCCTGGAGAACGAGAAGAACATAAAGGTGTGGATTCTAGAACAAATGAGCAAGCTCTGCAAGGATGCTGACAAGGACGAGAGTGGAGGAATCGACGCCGGGGAATGCACGGGCCTCTTTCAGGCTCTGGTCAACATGTCCCTGGAGGTTATGCACAAGAGGGTCGGCAAGATCAGGAGCGTCGGCCCACCCCTGAAGGGAGACTTTGTCATGGCGGAGCTTTTGGATGAGAACACGGACGGGGAGGCTTTGTGTGTTTTTGTTGAAGACGATAAAGTCATTAGGTGAGATGTAGCAGCGAGCGGAGTGACCCGCCCACCTCCCTAATCATTTTCCCTAAACGCAATTCACTTTGCTCATCATTGCAGGTTCGGGGACGCCACCAACACGACCACAAAGATTCTCTCACTGAGGAAGGCCAACGCCTTGGACTTTGAAAGGGCCGCGGAAAAGTATACCGGCTTCTCCACCAAGCTGACGGAACTGGACAAGGTCTCTCCAAGGGACGTTTGGAACAAGGCATTTATGCACGTGATGGAGAAGCAGGGTCTACTAGATGAGGATGGAATGCCCCCCCAGGACAAAAAGGCGTTAAGGTACGACGCCTCCCTAACGAGCGGGAAGAATGCCGAAGAGGGAAAATACTTTATGGAATTCCTCCTGAGCTACTTTGATTTCTTCGAAGGCGAAAGCGTTAAGTTGGCGGAGATCAGGGATAGTTGGGTTAGCGCCTGCAAGGAGGCCGACGACGACGAAAGCGGGGACATCGACGGGAGAGAAGGCATGAAGGTTTGGAAGGCCATGCTGCACGAAGTAAGGATGAGGAACAACAGGCAGGTCGAGAAACTCATCGACTGGAACAAAAGGGAGAACGAAACCGACGAGAGCCACATTATCGCTGGGGTTCTAAACGCTGCAGTTCTGTAGAAGGGGGTTGGGGTGGGGGGGGGATAAACGTAAAAAGAATCCAATCCAATAGAAAAAAAGGCCGTAAGGTCGTGGGAACCCAACATTCGTACAAAAACAACAAACAAACAATTCACAGTGTCTGGCCGGGTTGACAACGCACTGTACTGCTAGAAGACTTGTCCTGTCCAGACTTGAAGACCCGACAAAAATTGTCCCATCCCTAGAACATGTTATCGTCGTATGATGGAATTTGAGAATAATCGTAACCCGGCCACTCACGAAAGGATGCAAATAGCATGAAGGATGCGTACGAGCCGGCTGGGGGGGAGGGATGAGAAAGGGTGGTCAGGGGAGGAAGGAAGCCAAAGGGTTTGAACAAAAAGGTGGTAGTGCACTCACGAAGCAGCATTATCGATCCAAGGAGCGTCATCGTCTTTCCTCTGTCTCGGTACGTAGCCTCTTCCCTGTTCATCCATTCGCTCAACCCAAAACATGTGCAAACAACACCCCCGGACAACAAAAGGATCGCTGCCAGGGTTGTCATTGGGGGAGGAAGCCTGCGCCTGATTGGGATCTTTTGGCGCGCGGTCGAAAACGACGATTGAGGCGCGCGGAGCTGGTCGGACGAAGAGGAAGATGCGTCGTACCGAGGCATATTGGATTTTTTCAACAACTAATAATCTTGAGCCTCAAATGAGAAAAACTCTAAAATTTTCGACACACAATGACCAATGATTCGCCGCTGAAGAAGTATGCGCCTTCAACAATACCACCTTTCGTCTCTAAGGATGGGGCGAAAGGTGAGGCGAGGGAGGGGGAGTTGGAGAAGGGGGACCATGGGAAGGGAGGATTTGAGGTGGGGGGAGTCATCAAGGAAGACGAAGAATGGGATGGAGGGGTGACGGGTGGTATCGGAGGGGAAGATTTCGGGGGGGGGTTCCAGAGGGACAGGAGGTTCACGC
>BRYA01000084.1:0-12123 GCA_030267965.1 Triparma columacea | reverse complement strand
TATTTGACTCCCCCGCCGTCCAACAACCACAACATTGTCCACCCTGACCTGAGCCCTCCTACTCAAGGCTCATTTCTAAGCTTGCGGACAGCGTATTCGTCAAGGTAAGTGACGCAGAGGGGGTGGGGGGGTAATATGACGAGAAAGTGATGCTTCGAGACCTTCGCAAACCTTTTCATTGTGGAGATCAATGGTGGAAGAACACAGCAGATGGCAAGACTGTTGGGGCACAAGGGGGCCTTGTTGGCAGTTTCTCGGAACTGGTCGTAAATAGCATGCGAAGCTCAATTTGTTCCTTACGAAGCTCACCAAACCTCCATTTATCCACCCTAACGCAGCGTTAGATACCAAAAAAGCCAATTTGAGTGTAAAAATGAGCACTAAAGCGAGCCCTAAGCTGGAGGATGAGCACGTCGTCGCCGCAACCGACGTCAAGAGGGGCACCAATGACCAAGCACAATTTTTCGACGTCGAGAGCGTTGTAAATGGGGCTGTTGGTGCTGCTGAAGACATTGTAGCCTCAGTTGATGACAATGATGTGGAGAAGGGGTGCGTTACTCGCGTCGACGATCCTCCCAACGGGCTTGACTGCGACGCAAAATTGTTAGAGGAAGAAATAGAGGGGAGTCGTGCCTCCCTTGAAGTCGTCGGTGACACCGAGCGGACTGACAACGAGATTGACCAAGCTTCGCTGAAGGCTGAGGTGAGTTGGAGTTCCCAAGTAGCCCCAAAAATCGACGGCCATCGTCACCTGGAGCGCAAAGACTCCACAGAGACGACATTGGAAACCAATTACATTAGGCCGCTATCCATCCCATTTTCGGCCACCCCAGAAAGCGCTCGAAACGAAAAGTGCCAATTCGCCCTCACTCGTCCTCTCCTGAATTGACCCAATAATCCCACGCTCCATTATCACCGATTGCAGGCCTACCACGATGGCATGGACATGAAGCATCCTTCGGCAAGTGTCCCTCTACCATCTGCAAGCAACACAAAAAGCGAGGAGCAGTACGCGCTTATCCACAATGAGATCTATGATGCTTTAGTTTTAAGAGGCGCAGTGGAAGGGCAGCTCGACCTTTCCAAGGACGATATTGTCAAGGAATTGAAGCAGGGCATATTCATCCACGATGTACCAGACAAGGTGCTGAATTTCCTTCTCGAAGAGTGTGCAGTTGGAGTGTGGCGCAGGCACATCCTAGATCCCCTAGAGGAGGAACAGGGCATGAGGCTAGCGTTTTGGCGGCACTACCTCAAGGGGGGCAAGGTAGTGGACTATGTCCTCACATTACAAACAACCCATGACCTTTACAATCAGGCCCACACCATCACATTGACGTCCGTCAGGGACAAGGATTTAAGCAGTGTGGCTATGAAGAAACTTACGGACCAAGACCAAATTGGGAAGAAGGCCAGAAGGAGGGCTAGACTCGAAGGAAAACTGCGTCTTGAAGCAGCTCAGTACGGGCAGACCAGGCTTGTCCTTACTGG
Organism: Triparma columacea; assembly: GCA_030267965.1. NCBI lineage: Eukaryota > Bolidophyceae > Parmales > Triparmaceae > Triparma > Triparma columacea. The sequence goes on along the minus strand of BRYA01000084.1, from coordinate 10,632 downwards.
AAAGTTTCAAGCAGAAGAGACCACCCTCTCTGCTGGAAAGAAATTGGACATAAATTTCCTTTATTCCTCCCTCAAGGGTATAATTGGCGAGATTGAGAAACACTTTCACAAACCCGGCGTTATTGACGAGAGAAGGAAAAGGCACTTTGTGGACGAGATCATGCCAAGCGTACCACATCTGACTATAGAGGAGGAAAGCATGCTGGAGGGAGTTCGAGGGTTGGAGAATGCACTTTATGAGAAGGGAAAAAGAGTCAAGGGGACATTGAAGGAGGGGGTTGACAAGTTCCTGTGGAGAGAGGGTGACAAGGTGTGGGGAGGGTTTGGACTTATTGTGGACAAGTCAGCAGAGGGCATGCTGGCTGAGCTAAGTTTAGGCGAGACTTACACTTATGCAAGAGAGCATCAGAAGGAGAACGGCAATCTGCCTAGGGTTATGAAAAATAATGTCGATGGAACTAGAAGTCGCCATCAACACCAAGGAGTTCACTTGCCTAGTCCAGCAAAAGACCGTTTATTTGAAGCTTGGTTTACATGGAAGGAAATCAAGTTGAGCAGTGGCAGGGCAGCCTACTTGTTGGGGTTTGTGCCGCTGACAGAGTACCCTGGAGGAGGCTTCAAGGACCTCAGTAAGGAAGGATTTGTGCTAGCAGAGACTAGAGGTGTCTACTTCTTCAATGAGATTGCCCCAAATGTCTGTAGAGTGACACGCGTTCAAACAGTTGATCTGAGATTTACTGGCCTTCTTCAAAATGCAGTGATGGACAAAGCAATTGACTACCTTGCAAAGAATCAGCTTGTTGAGGCCAACAAATTGCAGGAGAAGTTCAGAAGGAACAGTAAGAAGGTTGATGCTGAGGTCAGAGGGGCCTTGATGGAGAGGATGAGGGAGGGTGTTGAGTTGGAGGAGGATCAGAAGAAGGTGTTTGGGGAGTTGGAGGCGTTCTTTGGTGGGGAGGATGAAGGAGGGTGGAAGCTTCAGAAGTCACCTTATGGGGGAGTGAAGATGGAGATCAAGTACAAGCAGCAGGAGGAAGGAAAAAAGACACTTTGTTTTGGAAGAGCCGAGTGTATCGCTGACTGCTCAGCCGAGGAAGCAGCTGCTTGGTTCTTTGAAAATTGTAGCAGAGAAAGAATGGCTATAAGCAGAGGAGTCGCTGATGCTGCCAAGCTAGAAATATCAAAGAGCGGCGAGGGATGGATCAACGAAAAGCTTTTTGCTGTAGTAAAGAAGCTTCCCTTCCCTCTTCACAAAAGAGAGTTTGTGATGAGATATGTATGGCAAAAGGGACAACAAGATGGCACCATGTCTGTGGTATTTGTCCCAGCTGAGGAGAACATTGACTATGGAGTAAAGCTTGGAAAGCTTGTGAAAGCCACAACAAGTGGCATTCTCACTGCCAAGAACATTGAGGACCAAGATGGTGTTCTCCAATGTAAACTAACATTGACCCAGTTTATGGACACAGGAGGGTATATTCCAGTAAAAGTTGTCAACAGCACAATACCACGAGCACTAGGTGCGATATCAGAGATCAGCAATTCCTTCAAGCGGGATGAAGATGTTGATAAAGCTGCACTGGCCTCTCTTGCCAACATCATCAAGAACGAGCCCCAAGATTACTCTGAGGAGGAGAAGGTTGCAATCAGGAAGGGGAAAGAGTTTTATGAGAAGTGCAAGGTGGATAAGAACTTTGATGATCTGAAGAGTCCTGATGAGAGGGTCAAGATGAAACTAGTTCATGTTGATGGGGCAAGCAGTGGGACTGGTTTTGCCACTACTGTAGTTGATGCTAGTGTGGAGGAGTGTGCTGCGTTTGAATTTCACATCAACTCAAGAGAATACAAAACTACAACAAAAGTGAATGGCATACTTTCTTCATCATTCAAGGAGTCAAACAAACACAGTCTGTTTGTACGCCAAATAAGAACTCTTGGCGTCCCTGGGTTTTCTGATCGAGAAGGAAGACTTAGGGCAATCTGGAAGGTTGAAAGTAATGGCAGTATTATTCTCTCTGTAGCAGACACTGAAGACCTAAAGGACGAATTTCCTGTTGATCCAGGAAGTGTCTTGGCGTCTGCTCACTCAGTCTGGTATTTCGAATCACTTCAATCCATAGGCGATGTTCAACAAACAGCTGTGACATTCATCACTAATGTGGATTTAAAGGGGGTAATCCCTGCTTCGCTCGTTAACACAATTGCCCCGCAGTTTTTGGCAGCCGCGTCTACACTGCGAAAGAGATACGACCAGAGCAAAGAGGTAGACACTGCTTATAGGAAGCACATATGTCAGGAGCAAAATGATCTCGAGGTGATTAGCAGTGAGATGTTGGCGAGCAAGTTTGAGGAGGTAAAGAGAGCTGACAATATTAGTGGAGGCTCAATTGCACAGACATGGGTGAAGGGTGAAAAAGGAGGAAAGGGAGAGGGGAGGACAATCTTAACTGTAAGTGCTAGACTTGATGAGGTAGCTGCTTTTTTCTGGGATGTCGCTAGCCGTTTTTGGGTAGAAAAGGGAAGGAACGTCGAGATTTTAAGGAGAGAAGGATTTGAGATGGTTGTTAAGAGACTTGAAAAGTTAGAAAGTAAGCAAGGGGGAATTCACCATACCCGGGAGTTCTTGTCAGAGATGAAGCTTGTGAGGGTCGATAATAACACTCTAGTGATGACAGTTGAGCCTCAAGAGGGAGAGGAAGAGGTGCAAAGAAGAAGCTCAGGTTCTTCATTAAAATCAACTACCAATGCGACAGAGTCTACTACTGTGAGGTTCACAAAGGTTGGAGAGAAACACACAAAGGTAGAATTAATGACAAATTTGTCTCTGGGAGGAAATGTGAGCAAGGGTGCAACCACTAAAGTGTTGAAGAAGCATCTAGCTCAAGCCACAGAAGCAGCATTTTGTTTCAACAACTTGCAAAGCTCTTCTGAGATGACAGAAGAAGACGGCAAGATTGCGGCAGAGGAGTTGATGATGAGGGTGAGGGAGAGGGAGAAGGGAGAGACAAAAGCGAAAGCTGTGAAAGATGTCATTGCTGCAAACAATGCACTAAGGGAGCTTGTTGAGAAGTACAGTTTCATGGAGCCGTTACTGTGTGCTGTGATTGAGAACAAGCTACGCCCAATGGTGAAGGTGGGAGGAAAGGCTGAATGCTTGGAGGATAAGGAGGGAAGGGATATTGGTTCAAGTTTGGCCATAACGCTAGCAACCACTCTAACTGCAACTCATGGGGTGGATGAGTGGGCGCACCAGTATCCTTCATTAAGGCAGCTAATGAAGGAGTATGTTTGGCTGAGGCCACTGCTGGAGTCAATAGGGTACACGCTGGTGGGAGAAGTGAGGTGGGGTGTCAAGGCTAGAGTGATGGTTGGGGCTGCAACAAGCATGCTGGACTTGCTGACTGACATCTATGTTACACTCATGTTTGGGAGAGATGATGAAAAACAAGGGTACTTTCAGGCTTCACTGGCAAGTTTAGCAGTGTCAATGGGAATGCAGCTTCTTTTTGTTTGGATGAATAACAAAAAGTTGGGAACAAAGAGAGTGCTGATGGAATGGTTTCCGGTGTTGATTGGTTTCAAACCAGCGTTGGACGCATTTAGAGTTGCCACAGGAGAGAAACAAGAGGTTGGACATGCCGTTGATCCAATGATGGAAATGACAGTGATGAAATTGATTGAGATATTTGCAGAAGCAATCCCTGCAGTGATTATTCAACTAATGGCCATTGCAACAACAAACCAGGAGAAAGACATTGCAAATTCAGCATGGATTTCACTGGTAGTTTCACTTCTTTCTACAGGGTTTATTTCATCAACAATAAGTTATGATTGGGACACAAACCCAGAAACTCGACAACAAACACCAGACTTCTACGGCTATGTGCCTGCACTTGCCAGCAAGAGGACAATAGTGTTTGCATCAATGCTTTTAGTGTCATCAGGGATGCTGTTGATCAGGTGTACAACAATTGTACTGTTGGGCCTTTTGGGGAAGAGATGGGCCTTTGCCTACATTGGGGCAGACCTTGGTCTATACTTAGCTGTAAAGACTTTGAGAGGCGACTTTTGGTATTGGATACCGGCAGGAGGCTATGTTGTTGAAGTTTTGACAAGCTCTTTTGGAAGAGTTTTGGTAAAGGTTGTGACAGATTTCACCTCAATTGTTCACTTTAGACACCCATATGACCTTGGTGGTGCGTACTGGGTATTCAGTTTAGTGTTGACAATGGGAAGTCTTCCATATGCAATAATGGCAGCTGAACATGTAGAAGATACAAAGAGAGGGGTAGAGATAGCATGGACAGTTTTGTGGTATGTTATACCTTTTACTGTCATTTCCTTCGTCTCCTTCTTCTTCAACATTGAGAGGCAGTATTGGAACACATTCTTCACTTTGCAGAGAGGAAAAGATTTAGCAATAACAAGGTTCCAAAGTACCACTAAAGAGGAAGAGAAAGCAAATATCATTTTTGGAAATTCTAAAAAAATGTGGAACTCGATTGAAGAAGAAGCAAGAGTTTGGGTTGAGACCAACTGGGAGAGGTGGCAAGAAGAAGAGCCAAAGTGGTTAGATGAGGCAATGAGAGCAAGGATACCATTAGAATACATTCCTACTGCCACAGCTATGCAGCAAGAGAAAGAGAGAAGAGGGCTAGTTGTAAACACCAGTGTAAATAAAAAGAGGGTGAAGCCTATACGCCCAGAGGAAGACATCCCAGATCAATTCCCTTCAGACGAAACAAGTTTAGAGAATCCCACCATCGCTGACACTAACCTCAGACAGAAAGAGATAGCAAAGCTAATGGCTGCTGTCCGCAAAAGAAGCTACAACAAGAAGGAGATCAAGGAAGCCACTACAAGATTTATTGCAAAGTTGGAGGAAAGAGGTGCAGTGGAAGGTCTATTTCACCACTCTCAGGACAACCATGACTTGAAAACCGAACTAGGTTTAGTTTTGCACCATAATCCAGAAGAAGTCCTCGACTTTTTACTTAGTGACATTAAGGAGGGAGACTTCACGAGGCAAACCATTCAAACAAGCAAAAAAGGCGAAAGGATTGTGCTATGGAAGCAAACACAAGGACGCAAAATCTCAGCTGAATTCCTCATGAACATGATGGTGACCAAAAACACAGATGACTCAAAATATACCATCCAAATTAGACAAGTCAAAGATGTAGATCTAGCAGAAAGTGTAGCAGGCAACTCAAACAACCCAAGAGGAATGGTGGAAGGTCACATCAGATTAGCTAATTTCGAACTTGGGCAAACAGCTCTGACCTTTGCAGGAAATATTACAGTATTGCTCGAAGAGAAAGAAGAACTAGAAGCACCTGAAAGCATGACCAATGTAGTTCAGTCTGGGACTACAATAGCTAGTAAGACGAAAAATAACCTTCCAAAGAAAATATCTACCGTGAAATCTACTGTGAAATCTAGCAGCATAGAAAAAAGAAACCAGAAAAGAAGAGAAATTGTCAAGGCCTTCAAGTGCATTATTGGTGAGATTGAGAAACACTTCCACAAGCCTGGTGTTATTGATGAGAGGAGGAAGAAGCACTTTGTGGAGGAGGTCATGCCAAGAGCACCACATCTGACAAGAGAGGAGGAGGCAATGTTGGAGAGGGTTGGGAGGCTAGAGAAGGAACTACACACGAAAGGGAAGAGGGTCAAGGGGACATTGAAGGAGGGGGTGGACAAGTTCCTGTGGAGAGAGGGGGACAAGGTGTTGGCAGCCTTTGGGGTCACTGTGGATAAGTCAGCAAAGGGTATGTTGGCAGAGCAATTCCTGCTTGACACATTTGAGTCTTCAGAGGAGCACTTCAAAAATAATGGGAACTTATCAAGGGTTATCAGGAATGATTTTGAGGGAACTAGAAGCACACACTTTCATTGTGGCAAGAAGGTCCCTGCCTTCACCAATCGACTATTTGAGAATTGGTATGTGTGGAAGGAAGTCAAACTTGAGATTGGCCGGACTTCGTACATGTTGGCTTTTGTGCCACTGACAGAGTACCCTGAAGGAGGCTTCAAGGATCTTAGTAAGGAAGGATTTGTGCTAGCAGAGACTACAGGTGTCTACTTCTTCAATGGGATTGCCCCAAATGCCTGCAGAGTGACACGCATTCAAGCAGTTGATCTGAAATTTACTGGCCTTCTTCAAAAGGCAGTGATGGACAAAGCAATCGACTACCTTGCAAAGAATGAGCTTGTTGAGGCCAAAAGGTTGCAGGAGAAGTTCAAGAGGAATGGGAAGAAGGTTGATGCTGAGGTCAGGGAGGCCCTGGTGGAGAGGATGAGGGAGGGTGTTGAGTTGGAGGAGGATCAGAAGAAGGTGTTTGAGGAGTTGGAGGAGCTCTTTGGTGGGGAGGACGAAGAAGGGCGGGGGCCTCTTGAGTCACCTTATGAGGGAGTGAAGATGGAGATCAAGTACAAGCAGCTGGAGAAAGGGAAAAAGACACTCACTTTTGGTAGAGCTGAGTGTATCACCGACTGTTCAGCCGAGGAAGCAGCTGCTTGGTTCTTTGAGTACTGCAGCAGAGAAAGAATGACATTGAGCCGAGAGGAAGGGAACCCTGCAAGGCTGGAGATAAGGAAATGGGGAGAGGAAAGGACCAATGAGAAGCATTTTGCTATAATCAAGAAACTCCCATACCCTTTTAGCAAAAGAGAGTTTGTGATGAGATATGTATGTCAAGAGAGCGGCCAAGATGACACCATGTCTGTAGCGTTTGTCCCAGCTAAAGAGCAGGTGGACTATGGGGGAAATCTAGGAAAGCTTGTACGGGCAACAACAAGTGGCATTCTCACTGCCAAGAATATTGAGGACCATAACGGTGTTCTCCAGTGTAAACTTACATTGGCCCAATTTATGGACACAGGGGGGCATATTCCAGTCAAAATTGTCGACAGAACAATACCACGAGTACTAAGTACGATAGCAGTACTCAGGGATTCCTTCAGGCGGGATGAAGAGGTTGATAAAGCTGCACTGGCCTCTCTTGCCAACATCATCAAGAATGAGACTCAAGATTATACAGATGAGGAGAAGGCGGTAATCAGCAAAGGGAAGGAATTCTATGAGAATTGCAAGAAGGAAGAGAACTTTGATGATCTGAAGAGTCCTGATGAGAGGGTCAAGATGAAGCTAGTTCATGTTGATGGGGCAAGCAGTGGGACTGGTTTTGCCACTACTGTAGTTGATGCGAGTGTGGAGGAGTGCGCTGCATTTGAATTTCACATAAACTCAAGGGGGTACAAAAATACCACAAAAGTGAATGGCATACTTGCTTCATCGTTCAAAGAGTCAAACAAACACAATCTGTTTGTACGCCAAATAAGAACTCTTGGCGTCCCTGGGTTTTCTTATCGAGAAGGAAGACTTAGGGCAATCTGGAAGGTTGAAAGTAACGGCAGTATTATTCTCTCTGTAGCAGACACTGCAGACCTAAAGGAAGAATTTCCTGTTGATCCAGGAAGTGTCTTGGTGTCTGCTCACTCAGTCTGGTATTTCGAGTCCCTTCAATCCATAGGCGATGTTCAACAAACAGCTGTGACATTCATCACTAATGTGGATTTAAAGGGGGTAATCCCTACTTCGCTCTTTAACACAATTGCCCCGCAGTTTTTGGCAGCCGTTTCTACACTGCGAAAGAAATATGACCAGAGCAAAGAGATTGATGCCTTCAATAGACAACAGATATTTGAAAAATTTGAGGAGATTGCAATCAAGGGAGAGCTAGGGATTGAAAGTCACTTTGACGTGATTGAAGGAGCTCAAGATATCAGTAGTGCGTTGTCTAGAAAGACAATGATAAAGGCAGAGAAGGGAAAGGGATGGGGAAAGACAACAGTGACTGTTAGAGCAGGTTTGGAGGAAGCTGCTGCCTACTTCTGGGACTTTGAGAGCAGAGTCCATCAAGAAACAACAGGAGATGTTGAGAGGGTTGTTGAGGAGAAGAAGGGAACATGGGAAGTGGTTGTGAGGAGAAGGCAGAAGTTGGAATCACAACTTGGTGTCAAAAATAGAGATAGGGAGTTCTGGAATGTGATGAAGCTGCACAAAGTGGATGAAAATACTATTGTGATTATAATGGAGCCAATAATGGGGAATATGGAGAGAAGTGATGCTGTGAGCAACACTCAGAGCTCTACTGCACAAATGGCATCTGAAGAAGTCGCAATAATGTTCACAAAAAGGGGAGAGAAGGCAACCAAGGTAGAATTTACCACCAAGGTAGAGCTTGGTAGCTCTGTGAGTGTGGAGGCAACAAGATCAACTCTGGAGAGGCACCTAGACGAGGCTGCTGAAGCACAACGCTACTTTATAGACCTTGTCCCTTTAATGGAGATGTCTAAGCAAGTTGGTGAGGCCTTGGGTGCTGATTTGGTTTGGGATGGAGGACAACTTGGAGGAGCACACTCAAGGAAGGACAGAGAGAGACATGTTAAGGAGGTTTGCAAGGAGAATGTCGCTTTGAGAGAGGTTGTGAAGAAGTACCCCTGGTTTGTCACTTTGCTCAAGAGGGCAAGGCTTTGTGAGCTTAGCTCCAACAGCTCAGTGTCTACTAAGCTTGAGTGTGTGGAGGAGAAGGAGGCAAGGGTGATTGGGAACAACTTGATGCCTTGTTTGAAGAGCAGGAAGGTGATTGAGGCAGGGGTAGATATGTGGAGATTGCAGAACAGGGCTGTTGGGGAGCTTTTTGAGGAGTTTCCATGGATGGAGGGCATGTTTGTAGAGATAGGGAAGGGTGTGGTGAAGACCGCTCCGTGGGGTCTCATGTTTCGAGTTGCTGTTGGTGCTGTTACATCTTTCTTTGATTTGCTTACTGATGTGTATGTGACGTACATGTTTTGGAGTGATAAGAAGTATGGGTACTTTAAGGCATCTTTGGCAAGTTTGATGGTTTCAATTGGGATTCAAATGCTTGTAGTTTGGGGACAGAATAAGAAGTTAGGGGTGAAGAGGGTGCTAAGGGAGTGCTTTCCTATTTTGATTGGGTTTAAACCTGCAGTTGATGCTTACAGGGTTGCAAAAGGAGAAAAACAAAAGGCTGGACAAGCAATCGATGCACTGACAGAGTTAAGTTTCATGAAAGGGATTGAGATGTTTTCGGAAGCCATCCCTGGAGTGATTATCCAACTTATGGCTATTGCAACAAATGATGGGGGTGTCGCAGATGCAGCTTGGGTCTCACTTTCAGTTTCAGCATTGACAACAGGCTTTGCATCTGCAACTATAAGTTATGACTTTGACACTGACCCAGTGAAGAGAGAGCAAGTGCCTGACTTTTATGGCTACGTTCCTGCAAATCCCACCAAAAGATCAATTATATTTGTTTCAATGATGTTCTTTAGTGCAGGTATGCTTGTGATAAGGTGCATGACGATAGTTGTGTTAGGGCTGCTTGGTGGTAGATGGGTTGCTCTCTATATTGGTGCTGATCTTGGTCTGTATTTGTTGGCAAAGATCTTGAGAGGAGACTTTTTGTATTGGATTCCTGTTGGTGGCAAAGCAGAAATAGTGACTAGTATTTTCTGCAGAGTGGTGGTGAAAGGTGTGAATGACTATACATCAATTGCGCAGTTTAGGCATCCAAATGATGTTGGGGGATTGTTTTGGATGTCTGGATTTGTGCTTACAATGAGCAGTCTTCCAGTAGCAATTAATATAGCTAAAAGGATAGAGAAGAATATGGAGGAGGGGCTAAGAGTCGCACAAACAACTGCTGTGGTTCTTATTCCATTTGTTATTGTCTGCTTTGCTTGTTTCTTTTTGAACATAAACAAAGAGTACTTGAAGACCTTCTTTAGTACTCAAAAAGGAATTGACTATTCAATGTCATATTTTGTAGATGGAGAAAGTGAAGAAGTAAAATTTCAAGTCTTTAAGAAATCAAGACGACATTGGGTCTCTATTGAGAGTGACATACAGAAATGGGTTGAACTAAATTGGGCAAAATGGGAAGAGGAGCAGCCAGAATGGTTTACTGATCAATTGAAGGCAAAAGTCCCAGTTGAGTTCATTCCTGCAGCTGAAGATGCTAGAAAGAAAGAGAGTGTCAGGAGAGCAAGTGTAGATGCTGAAGCTGAAGTTGGTCTAGCAGGTACTTTGAGAGCAAGTATTAGGAGAGCAAGTGTTGGAGGCGCTGATAGTGGAGATATTATAGGGGTAGGAGGTGGGAAGGCTAAAGTAAGCAGTGTTGTGCCGCTTGAAGATGGGAATGGGGAATAACTAAAGAGGCACACCGCAACATTTGTAGGAAGAATGATTTGATTTGTTATAGTTGTGATTATTGTATTATTTAGTTGTATGTTGGTACTGGTGGAGTGTTATATTGGTTTGTGAGTATTTAGGAACTGTAGTAGATGTATTGCAGAAATTTTAAAGTAGTTTGTGAGTATGTAGGAGGAGTAGTAGATGTATTGTGGCAGTGTTAAAGTGATTTGTGAGTATTGAGGAAGCGTAGAAGATAAAAAAGGGAGTGTTAAGGTGGTTTGTGAGTATAATGGAAGTATAGAAATAAAAAATGGGGATGTTATAGTGGTTTGTGAGTATTGTTAGGGTTAGGGTTAGGGTTAGGGTTAGGGTTAGGGTTAGGGTTAGGGTTAGGGTTAGGGTTAGGGTTA
>BRYA01000083.1:44310-58638 GCA_030267965.1 Triparma columacea | reverse complement strand
GGGGGGAGAGAGAACTGGTAAGACGTCCAATTGAGAATTCAGGGACTTGGAGTTGCTGCGTTCCTTCCTCTTTCTGTATTCGCCGCGTCAGCACTTGCGTGTCGGCATTCCTATATCTGCGATTATTATTATTTCCACCCTTTCTTTTTGCGTCCCACCACCCTCATCCCCAACCTCCCCTCACCTGCCAGTCGAACTTGCTCTTGAAAAGCCTCAATATCCCCGCCGGTATCCTAATGAACTTGTTCTTATAGTCTCCCGTGCCGGCCTCTAGGAGGAGTACCCTTTTGTTCGGGTCTTGACTGAGTCGCTCCGCGAGGGCACATCCTGCTAGGCCTCCACCAGCGATAATATAATCATAGCTTTGTGAGGCTACTGTGGCTTCTTTTGCTGAAGATTTGGAGTGTGTGAGGTGTATATATGGGTGTGATGGGGTTAGTACGGAAGTAAGATATGTCATTCGTTCAGTAGTGGATGTATAACTATGAGATGTTTCAACGACAGCAACACATCAGGATTCCATGTTTTCCTCCTAATCGCTTATATCTCTTACCATGGGCTTTATTGAGGTTTGTGATGAGTGTAGGTGCTATCAAGGCCTCAGTTGATGCTAAAATCAGCCAAAAGGAGATAAAGGAGGACCTCATCCCAATCCTCATTTGTTGAAGAAAAGGTTCCAAAACCTACTTCACCCACAATTTTGCCTGATGCGCGTCGGGCCTTAAATAATAATAGCTTTTTGTTGTTTCATTCCGTACATGTCGTACTTTTGCTTTACGTCCCCTTCTCCTGCTCCTTTCAAGGCAAATTATTTTCCTCCCTCCCCCCCTTACAGAATTTCCCACAATCAAATCCGCTCCCACACCTCCCCTCCCCTCCCCTCCCGCAGCTCCTCCCCCCCCCTCAGGCGTCCAGCCTCGTGATGACCTCTGTCAAGTTGCTGAGTTTAAGCTGCAGTCTCTTGAGTGCGCTCTTGACAATCTCCTCCGGGTGCATGCTCCCTGTGCTCTCTACCGTGAAGATGAACCTGTTCGTGCTCTGGGTCACCCGGACGAAGTCCTCGTCCTCGGGGTGGAACTTCATGGCGGACTGGATGTACTTGAGGTCCTCGGTGAAGGTGGCGCGGTCCTCGTAGCCTTCGGCTAGCTCTATCTTGCCGGTGGCATCGTCGAGGGTGAGGATGCGGTCGGGGCAGCAGTCGACGAGCTGCTTCTTTTGGTCGAGGGAGAGCTTTGCGAGCTGCTCCTGGTTGAGAAAGACCTCGGGTATGAACCTGTAGGTGGCGACCCCAACGGGGCACCACTTGGCATGCTCCTTGCTGATGCCCATCCTGGCGGTAGCCTTGAGCTTGATGGCCTGCCCGGAGGTGAGCTTCACGATGCTGATGCCCTGGTCCTGGCTCGACTCCCTCTCCTCGTTGTCTACGAAGCTGGCAATCATCACCTTGTCTGACTTGCTCTGCAAGTCGGCGCTTGTCACCACCACCGGTGTGCCTTTCTCGTCGTCGGCGCGCTTGCCGTTCTCCACGTCGTAGTCCACGTCCAGCGTGAACTCCACCGCGCACTTGTCGCAGAAGTCCTCGCAGGCGGTGCATTCAAAGTGGGGCACGAACTCCTCGGCGCAGTCCCCGCCCTTGAAGTCAGCGTTTATGACCTTGCAGGGGATCATGCCAAGGCGGTGGGCGATGTACTCGTCTTGGAGGCAGGACGTGTTATTCTCGAACTCCACGAGGTCGATGGCCATGGTAGGGACCTCGGCGATCATGCATCTACGGAGGGTATTGGCCATGGAGACATCTGTGTCATATAATTCGAAGGATAGGGAAGACTGAGAGGACGATACTATCTTACACTTGGGGAAACGTTGGTTAGGCATCACGAAGAGAAAGTGGGGGGGGAGTTTAGGAGGAGGAGAGGTTTCCACGAAGCCGGGGTGGGTTGATTAAGGTTGGAGGAGGGGGGGAGGAGCCGGGGGGGGGGGAGGGGGGGGAGGTCTGGGTGCGTTGCGGGGTTGTGAAGATACGAGTGGTGCGCTTTGTGTGCTAGTTTTTGTTGAGGTTTTTTGGCCAAAATCCCCTTCCCCATCCACACAAAATTCACTCATAAAGCACCGAAATTATAACATCACGTAAATACAAATTTCGTCCTTTCTCCTCCCGTCACTATATGGTACCCCTCACCTCCCTTCAAAAGTGTCATAGGCGGCGCATAAAATTTCCTTTTGGGACCTTCACTTGGTGTTTCTTAGAAAGTGTGCGTTGCGACGGTGCACGGTAATGACCGGTTTTTGTCGGCAGTTATATTTAATTGGCAAGCTCTCTCGTCAAATTGAGATGGTCCTAAAGTGCGAGGACCAATGGATAGAATTCAAACAACAAACATAACCAATTTCGTCGTCGATTGTTAATCTGGAACAAGCAAAAAAGAAGGCCCTGCTCTGCAAAGGAGTATGGACCCAACAACCGTACGGGCGTACTTACAAACATCCTGTAGTGCCCTTGGGTTTGATATCGGCGAGGTTTGGTGGTGTAGGAAGGATGGCGGTTCAGGTGAGCTCAAGGAGGACCGATGCCAGAGCCCTCGGTGCAGTTCTGTTTTATTGTGGCCTATTTCTCTCTCTGTGTGTCGTACTTCTGCTCGATAAGTCATGCATACTTTATGGATATATCCTCTTGACTACTTATCCACATCTGTCACCTTTTAATCATCAATGAAGTCCTCTTCCGGACAATTGGCCCACCGATGCGCGTTTCTTTTATCCCTTTTCCTGCTTCTATATTACAACTGGAGCCCTCTACGAACATCCCTCCGCATCGCTCTTTGTGCTCTAACCGCCACCCTTCGCCTAAACCCCAGATCCGAGTGGAAGCGGAGGGAAAAAGTTTGTCCAATTGTACACATCCAAGAGCTACGAGGCTCAGAGGGCCAATTTGGTGATTCCAGAGGAGGAAGGGGGGGAGAAAGATTCGACTGAGGAAGGAAATGAAGGGGGTGGTCTAGCGACGGTCGACGCTTCTGCGACGAAGCATGTTTTAAATGTGAGTCATCAAAGTCTTATTGGGCTGTTCCGAAGGACGGCAAGGCCATATTATATTGCCCTGAAAGCAACTACCACCTAACCCTGTCCCTACCCCCAACCCCAACCCCCAATACACCAACCGTAGCAGAAGGGCCAGGAGGCCGCCCGTGACGTGTCCAAGCACGTCCTCTCCCCCCAGCTCGTCGACGCCATCTCTCAGTCTACCCAAGTTGTCTGGGCGAACTGCGATTCACAGAATGGCCTTCTCGGGCGCTCCGACGTCAAGCTCCACACGGCTGTGGGTCTCCCCGTGGCCGTGGATAGCGAAGGCAACATGTGCGTGGTGGTCATGTTCAGCCCCAAGACTATCAACAGCAACAACGAGAGCATGGAGTACCTGCACTCGATATTCTCGTTCGCGACTGCTAACATGGGAGGGATTATGCCGGTTATTAAGGCACCCGATATGGTAATGCTTGAGGTGAGAAGGAGGCGCACAAATTAAGAGCCAGCCCCACAAAACGCTTAAGGCTCGCGACCGACGATATAACTAGCGTATTCAATATGTGAACTCAACCCCTCCCCAACTCAACTCAAACGCCCTTAGGATGAGGCCGTCCCGGAAAATGTGTCGACGGACGACAACGCATCATCGGTATCAAACTCAACAAAGTCGTCATCCTCCTCTTCTGACTCGAACAACCAGCAGCAACCAACAACATCCGGAGGTGAGCGAAGGAAGAAGAAATGGTTTTAAGCTGCTCACGCATATTGTCATCGCAATATTTCTCTTTCTCTCTCTCTCTCTCTCTCTTACACACACACACACACACACACCACCGCAGACCCGAACAAACTGCCCGCCCCCCCTTCATCACCAGACAAAGCCCGCAAGGTGAGAATGGACCGAAGGTTAAAGGGTTTGACTCTACTAGGGTTTGACTATGCGATCCTAACACGCTCCTCTCGTCGCTCCGCCTATTCTAGACTTTAACCTTCCTCCAGCCCACCATAACGACCCACTTTATCTCCCTCCGTAAGCCTGTGCGCCGCACCATGTCCACTCCCTGCCTCCTCTCAAGTGAGGACGACGTCAACCCTTCCTCCGCTGCCTCCTCCAAATCCAAGAGCAAGAAAACTGGCGTCGAGGTCATGCACGTCCACACGATATCGGCGGCGCCGAAGGACAGCTTCGGGATCCCGATGCTACCCCTCCACTCCGAGCTTGACTTCCAGGCCGCCAAGAAGAACCTCGGAAAGGATATTCTCCGCAACAACGGGGACGGCTCCGAGAGCCCCGAGTCCGATATTAGCGCAGACCCCATCGACGACTTCGATTACAACGTGTGGTCGACCGTCCTCGACGCCAGGCCCCTCAGCAAGTCCTACGAGAGCGTGGAGGATGAAGCGATGTGGCTGAGCAGCTACTCGCACCCACCCCTCGCGCCCGAGAGCCCGGGTCTCCCGGCGAGCGGGTTGGACAAGGGGGCGGAGGAAAGTAAAAGCTACCAGCTGAACAACGAGACCAGGGAACGTGTCGAAGAGTTCATCCACGGATTTCTCGGCCTCTCTGTTTTCGACTCAGCCGATATATGGTACGCCGAAAGTGGCACTGAGCTTACCCAGATCTTCACCATGGCGAGTGAGACCGCCCCCCAAGAGTTCGACTACTTCAAGCAAATCCAGGCCACCACCGTGAAGGCCTGGGACGGCGCGATAGGCCGGGCGCTAGCAACCTCCAACCCGGTCTGGGAGTCCGACAAGAAATTAACTTACGACTCCGGCCGCGCTGGAATCCTCCAGTCCGTGAACGTGAACACCGTCCTCGCTATCCCCATCGTGAACACCAATTTCATCATCTGCTTTTACAGCAGGGACGAGGTCGAGTGCCTCCCGTTCGCGCTGAGATTCGTGCAGCAGGCGGTCAAACTCGTTTGGAACGACGTGAAGCCGAACACTAACGGAGTACAGGACGCCATCTGGAAGGACGTTACTTTCAGCAACCTGGGAGAAATCGCCGGAGACTTCGACACCCAACAAAACTTCAGCAAGGTGAGATTGAACGAGGAGCGAAGCTAATATACAGCGGCGGTATATCTAGTAAGTGGAGCGTTCCATGATTCTAACGCATTAACCCAACCCCCTTCGTGACTCGCTTCGCTTGTTGCAGAAACGTACCCACGATGCAACTGAGAACATGTCAGGGCTGGACATCGACGGAACTCTCGACGGTGTGGACGAGACCGGGGGGGGGTGGATCCTCAACCACATTTCGCAGCCCGCGGAGAACTTCGTGCAGAGCCAGCAGGCGGAGATGAAGCTTAGGTACATGTCGGGACTGTCCGAGCAAATGGGTTCCATTGGGTCGCGCCTCTACGGAGGGAGTGCCTCCGCGGGATCCATCAACAACATGGTAGGCCCCGACCCTACCACCTCCCGCGCCTTCAAGCGCAGGAACAGCAATCCCAGCAATGACCTGGACAGTTCCTACCACGGGCCCAGCTACACCAGCGCAAGCCACGTGACTGCCGACCTGGGTTACGACCTGGACAGCTCCTACCACGGGCCCAGCTACACCACCAGCTCCGCCACGGCCGACTACTCCATTGGCCGCTCCCTCGACTCCTTGGGAGTCTCGCAGCAAGGGTACCCCTCGGTTAACTACCAGACCTCCTACGACCCTTACGGTTACTCCGAGAGCGACTTTCAGTTCACCCAGCAGTACGGGCAGCAGTACGGGCAGCAGCCGCCCGGTGCGTTCACTCCCTCACCCCATAACTTGTACCAACAACACGGCCAATACCAAGGCCAATACCAAGGCCAATACCAAGGCTTCGCTCCTAACAACATGCAGGGCGGCCAGGCCCCACTTACTTCTCCCGCCGGAGCTGCGCCCGCAACGAGGAAGAAGGGGAGCAAGACGACTCGTAAGAAGTCCTCGACCTCCAAGGCCAACACGAACGTGAACGGGGTAAAAGTTTGCAGGATCTTAGGCTGTGAGGACCTGGCAATGGCCAGGCGCCCCTACTGCCTCCGTCACTCTGGCTCCCGGCAGTGTGAGTTCCTTGGCGGCTGCACCAAGTGCGCCCAGGGATCCACCAGGTTCTGTATCGCCCACGGGGGGGGGCGTCGGTGCACCTTCCCAGGCTGTGATAAGGGCGCCCGCGACAAGTACTTCTGTGCCGCCCACGGGGGTGGTAAAAGGTGCTGCGTGGAGGGATGCAACAAGAGCGCGGTGGGCGGGAGCGCACAGTGTACGAGCCACGGGGGGGGGAAGAGGTGCAAGGTGCAAGGGTGCGACAAGTCGGCGCAGAGTAGCACCAACTTTTGTGTGAGGCACGGGGGGGGTAAAAAGTGCAGTCACGTCGACGCGGCCACCCAGAAGAGGTGCGATAAGGTCGCGAGGGGGAGGACAGACTACTGCGCGAGCCACGGAGGAGGGGTCAGATGTAAGTTGGACAACTGCAACAGGGTGGCAATCGGGAAGTTGCAGCTTTGCAGGGCGCACGGACAGCAGAACGCGGCTCTTCTACAAGCGCAGGGCATGATGCCTATGCCGGGACAGATATGCCTACCATTGGGGGGGGGGCGGTAGGAAGTGGGGGAGGAGGATGGAGATTTCGTACCGAAGAGGATGGCATTCTAAGAGAGAATTAAGATAGAAGGATCTGGCGAGGGGGGGGGGAAGAGGGGGGCAGAGGCAGCTTTCAGTTGGCTTGTATCGCTCGACGTGTTGTGCTTTAAGTGCACACCATGCGGGTCGCTTACGAAAGGACGAGGTTGGATTACCGACGGTCTGTGGCTGGAACATACATTAATGTCGAACATTTCATTGAGAAGTTTCTTACCTTTACCAATTTTACCAAACTTCACCAAATTCTTGTTTCTTTGTTTTCGTCCTTGGGAAACTCAATGACGCAAGAATGTCCACTTGAGTTCACAGACAATATTCTCCACTATCTCTACGCAAAATTGAGCTATAAACTGCTCTGCCGCCAAGTGTAACTTAAAGGCCGTATATACTGCGCCAAGGGTACTAATAGTGTTCTAATCAGCTTCAAATAGAGATATTCTCCAACACATTTGCAGAATTCTCTAAGAATTCTCTAAGAAATCACAGTTTTCTCTTCCCTGTCGGCACCTGTGTAACACCTGCACGATTTCTCAAGGTTCTATATACACCCTGCCCCTAAGAACTTGTCCTCCACCCCGCCTGCAGCCTATTCCTCCTACAAATACTGACAGCGAGACACCGAGGCAGAGACACCAGTCATGGTGACAATGAATAAGAGAGAGAGGGCAAGGCTTGAGAGCCTCGTCAGAAGGCGTCAGATGAAACCGAGCAGACGTAAGTACGTAACTCTGGAGATGATGCACGTGGCGAAGCAGCAGGAGCCTTCTTCAAAGATGCAAATGCAGACCAACATGTTCAAACGGTACCGAAGCCCCTCACTCGCGTCCTCCGCGGCTGTGTCCTTGGCGGCTACGTCCTCAGGGGGTGAGAGTGTTGGTGGAGAGAGTCAGGGAGAAGAGTTGAACACTCAGGGCGACAACTGGGACGCTGCCATGACGCTCTCCAACCTTGCGTTGACAACTACGACTCTTTCTGTCACTTTCAACCCTAATAATTCTGCCAGAAAGAATGGCGCCCGGCAGTGCGAGTTCCTTGGCGGCTGCACCAAGAAGGTCGCCCAGGGATCCACCACAGGAAGGAGGTTCTGTGTCGCCCACGGGGGGGGGCGTCGGTGCACCTTCCAAGGCTGTGATAAGGCCGCCCGCGACAAGTATTTCTGCGCCGCTCACGGGGGTGGTAAAAGGTGCTGCGTGGAGGGCTGCAACAAGAGCGCGGTGGGCGGGAGCGCACAGTGTACGAGACACGGGGGGGGGAAGAGGTGCAAGGCGCAAGGGTGCGACAAGTCGGCGATGAGTGGCACCAAATTTTGTGTGAAGCACGGGGGGGGTAGAAAGTGCAGTCACGTCGACGCGCCCACCCAGAAGAGGTGCGAAAAGGTCGCGAGGGGGAAGACAGACTACTGCCTAAAACACGGAGGAGGGGTCAGATGTAAGATGGACAACTGCAATAGTTTGGTTGCAGCTTTGCAATACGGGAAGTTGCAGCTTTGCAGGAAGCACGGACAGCAGAACGCGGCTCTTCTACAAGCGCAGAGCAGCCTACTATGTCAGCCTCTCCCACCTATCACAGAGAACACTAACGAAGATGAAGTACCCAAGGGGGGTGGTGTTGAGAACGATATACGTGACGACTTGATGAGGTGAGATTTACTCTTTCGAACTATGAGAAAAAGTCTGTAAAATCATGCTATAACTTGTAACACTGCAAACCTAACCTTCTATCGACATCGTCGCAGGAGCTCTGAATCCGAAAACAATAGCATGGAGGGCGCCCTAGAAGACGAGTTGACCCTCGAAGAAATGTCGGACGGTGAGAGCGTGGTCGTCGACCCCCCGGTGCAGAAGGAGGTTGCAAGGGAGACAGCGCAATGCCAGCCGCCAGCGCCGAGGTCGTTCCCAAATGACGAGGCGATAACGATGGGGAAATCGAAGAAGGTGAGAGCAGATAGTGATTGAAGCAGTGTGGGCATGGGACAATTGTGGGGGCGTGGGACAATTGTAACCTGTTCGACGACCGACTGTGCCGACCTCTTACGTTCGCTCGTCGCAGACCGAGGTCGTGGGACTATTCCCGAATGTGCTTTACACAATGATCGAGAAGGAGGACGACTCTATAATTGAGTGGATGGACGAGGGGGCGGCCTTCAGGGTCACGAGCCCAAGAGGTCTCGAGCTGATCCTCAAGAAGTACTTCAGGCACAAGGTGAGCAAGTTTTGAGGGGGGGGGGGGGGGTGGGAACGAAAATGGGGACGAAAACTATGAGAAAGAAAAAGAAAATAACGACGACGACGATTGCAACACTTATGTTTACTTGTCAAAATAAAGTACGAATTAACTCGGCAGCCCATACGCTTTCGCGCTCCGATGATACAGAACTTCTCGAGTTTCCAGAGGCAGTTGAACATGTACGGTTTCTCCAAGATATCCGGTGGGGAATTGAGCAGCGGCTTCAGGAGAGAGGTGAGTCCGTGTGTCCCTCCTCGTGACCTGTCCATTTAGGCCATATGTATATAGTAAAGCGACTGTAACACGACCTTAGCCCTTCACACTTTACCCCGCAACCCCCGCCTCGCCACTCCCTCTCACTCTCCGCCCCTCAACTGTGTGCCCAGGGTTTCTTCAGGGGGCAGAAGGAGTTCGACCATATTTTACGCAAGGTCACACAAAAAAGTGTAAATCGTAAGGTTACCAAAAACAAAGGTGTCGGGAGCAGGAAAGCCCTCGCGAAGGAGGATGGGGAGAAGGAAGGGGACAGCGGAGAGAAAATGGGGAGGAAGGAGAGGAAGTTGTCTGCTTGAGGTTCGGTTTGACTGAACAGTCGAGGGGGGGGTGTTTATTTTGAAAGCTACGAGGGGCGGTAGGAAGTGGGGGAGGAGGATGGAGATGTGGTTGGAACATACATTTAATGCCGAACGTTTCACGAGAATGCGAAGTTTCTTACCATTTTAACAAACTATCCGAATCTTGGTTCTTCGTTTTTGTCCTTGGGGGGGCCCATTTTCTCTAAACTTGCATCATTGTTATTGAGTTCTCATATTCTCCACTATCTCTACGCAAAATTGAGATACATACTGCTCTTGCCGCCA
Organism: Triparma columacea; assembly: GCA_030267965.1. NCBI lineage: Eukaryota > Bolidophyceae > Parmales > Triparmaceae > Triparma > Triparma columacea. The sequence goes on along the minus strand of BRYA01000083.1, from coordinate 48,900 downwards.
AGTGTAACTTAAAGGCCGTATATACTGCGCCAACGGTGCTAATATTGTTCTAATCAGCTTCAAATAGAGATTATTCTCCAAAACGCATTTGCAGAATTCTCAAAGAATTCTCTAAGAAATCACAGTTTTCTCTTCCCTGTCGGCACCTGTGTAACACCTGCACGATTTCTCAAGGTTCTATATACACCCTGCCCCTGAGAACTTGTCCTCCACCCCGCCTGCAGCCTATTCCTCCTACGAATACTGACAGCGAGACACCGAGGCAGAGACACCAGTCATGTTGCCGTTGAAAAAGAGGGCAAGGCCTGAGAGCCTCGACAGAAAGGACGTCGAGACAACGATGAAACCGAGTAAAAGGCTCCAGACCGTACAGCAACTGCAGCATCTGCAGCAGCACGTGGCGAAGCAGCAGGAAACCCTCCCCAGTGACAGCCAAGGTCGTTCCCTCTTCTCCAGAGACAGCCTAGGTCGTTCCCTCTTCCCCAGTGACAGCCAAGGTCGTTACCTCCTTGAGGGGGACACCGTCCAGCACGAGGAGTACGGGATCGGGTGGATGAAGGAGATCAAGGCCAAGAACAAGAGCTGGGTCCAGGTTAACTTCCGGGGCCGGGGCCTAACGAGGGTCAGGGGCCCTCACCTAACCTTAATGGACCGAGGTGACAAGCCTTCTTCAAAGATACAGACCAACATGTTCAAACGATACCGAAGCCCCTCAGTCGCGTCCTTCGCGGCTGTGTCCGACCTCCCGACACCATCGCCACCGCCAATTTCGCCAACTCTCAGCAGCACGCGCGAAAACATTTATCGCAGTCAGGGGGGTGAGAGTGTTGGTGGAGAGAGTCAGGGAGAAGAGTTGAACACTCAGGGCGACAACTGGGACGCTGCCATGACGCTCTCCAACCTTGCGTTTTCTACTGTTACGACTTCTGGAGTCCAGTACCCACCTAACCCGAACAACGCGTGCGAGAAGATCTCGCACGCTAACGATACCAGCTTCAGAAAGTCGCCCCAATCCCAGTGCTCTCCTTCACTGACAACAAGCTACTCTTACGTCTCGTCCTCCTCTGGAGACGGTGGTTCCACCTTTATCCCTTGTCCACTTTGCGGGGATCGGGTGTTAGTGGGGGAAGGGGGGGATGAGGACGAAGCAATCGCTAGACACGTACAGAGAGAGTGTAGGGAGAACGGAGGGAGGAGGAGGGGAAGGGGGGGGGGAAGACCCATTGACAACACCTTCAGAGAGCACTCGACGAACGTAGACGGGAACGTCGAACCACGATCGCTGATGAACCACAACGTAAAACTTAGCAGCGGTTCCACTTCTCAATCATTTGCTGAGAACAACAACCCAACCACTGTCCAACTAAGACGTTCGAAACCAGTCCTCGCTCGTCGAGTTGGGACGGAAGAATGTACAAGCTTCCCGAGTCAAATGGAAGCAGCGAGACAACTGGGTTTAAATGTTGGTAACATTTCCTCATGTCTGAAAGGGAAGCAAAGGCAGACATTCACTCGCGATGGATGCAGGGGATACGAATTTGCAGAAGGAACGCCCACCGAACCTCCTCTCTTGGAAGGCGAAGAATGGAGAGAATGTCGTCAAGGAGGGAAGGTGTCTTCGTTGGGACGGTTTCAAAGCACGTTGGGAGTGATCACGACTCCCAAACCTCGACAAGATGGAACCACAACCACAACCACAGCCACAGCCACAGCAAGAACGAACGTCTCGTCCTCCTCTGGAGACGGTGGTTCTACCTTTATCCCTTGTCCACTTTGCGGGCATCGGGTGTTAGTGGGGGAAGGGGGGGATGGGGACGAAGCAATCGCTAGACACGTACAGAGAGAGTGTAGGGAGAACGGAGGGAGGAGGAGGGGAAGGGGGGGGGGAAGACCCATTGACAACATCTTCAGAGAGCACTCGACGAACGTAGACGGGAACTTCGAACCACCATCGCTGATGAACCACAACGTAAACCTTAGCAGCGATTCCATTTCTCAATCATTTGATGAAGAGGGCGTATTTGACAACTCCGACAGCGACGACGAGTCTTTCTCTGCAGGTGACGTCTCTTCTGAATCTTCTGCTGAGAACAACAACCCAACCACAGCCACAGCCACAACCACAACCACAGCCACAGCCAGAACGAAAATAAAAACAACAACTACGACTCTTTCTGTCGCTTTCCACCCCAATAATTCTGCCAGAAGGAATGGCTCCCGGAAGTGCGAGTTCGGCGGCTTCGAGTTCGGCGGCTGCACCAAGTTCGCCCAGGGAAACACCATGTTCTGTATCGCCCACGGGGGGGGGCGTCGGTGCACCTTCCAAGGCTGTGATAAGGCCGCCCGGGACAAGTATTTCTGCGCCGGTCACGGGGGTGGCAAAAAGTGCTGCGTGGAGGGCTGCAAGACGAGAGCAGTGGAAAGGATGTTGTGTTCGAGGCACGGGGGGGGGAAGAGGTGCAAGGCGCAAGGGTGCGACAAGTCGGCGCAGAGTAGCACCAAATTTTGTGTGAAGCACGGGGGGGGTAGAAAGTGCAGTCACGTCGACGCGCCCACCCAGAAGAGGTGCGAAAAGGTCGCGAGGGGGAAGACAGACTACTGCCTAAAACACGGAGGAGGGGTCAGATGTAAGATGGACAACTGCAATAGTTTGGTTGCAGCTTTGCAATACGGGAAGTTGCAGCTTTGCAGGAAGCACGGACAGCAGAACGCGGCGCAGAGCTGCCTACCACAGCCTATGCCGGGACAGATATGCCTACCATTGGGGGGGGGGCGGTAGGAAGTGGGGGAGGAGGATGGAGATGTGGTTGGAGCATACATTAATGCCGGAACATTTCACGAGAATGCGAAGTTTCTTCAATGTTTTGGACTTCACCAAATTCATAAATCTGATTCTTCCCAAATCTTGTTTCTTCGTTTCTTGGTCCAGTCTCATCTCTCTCTACCTCGGTGAGTTTGGAGAGGTTTTGGTGTTATCTCCCAAAACCTTGAGTCACAATGGTGAAGACTATTGTGACGTCTCGTAATTGCGTCTTAACCCAAGCTGAGAGCACTTATTAAAACACCAACTTTTTTTCCACGATTACTTATGAAGATGCTGGATTTTGTAGCAGATCTGCATCGCTTCTTCGGGGGACAATCCAAGTGACGTGATCACTCTTATATGCCTCTGTTACTCCACTCTTCCCCCCATATACCCTACGTTGGCTCCCCATAAAAACTGAACAATGACCAGACTCCGATCCCAACCCCTCTCCACCTCTTCACCCCTTCCCCCATCTCACCCCTGCAATCGCTCCAACCTTGTCATCCATAGGATATTCATCGTATTGACGAAGAGAAACGATGTCGACGTTTGAGATAAATAGCCCCTCTATGCACACTTTCCCGGTTTCTGGATCTGGAACCTTCACAATCGACTCTCACTACACCCTGATACGATCGATCGGATCGGGAGCTTACGGGGTAGTTATCAGCGCGCAAGATACTAGGGAGGAGGGGCAAGAAAAGGTAGCGATCAAGAAGATACCGAAGGCCTTTCAGGACGAGATTGATGCCAAGAGGATCCTAAGGGAGATTAAGGTGAGGCAGCAAGGAGCGAAGCCTTCCTGCCCTCTCCCTATGTGGCTACTACACCTATTGCCCTCGCCGCAAGGAGCTTGTAGTGCCACCCTCCAACTTACCCTACTCCCCATGCTCACGCCCCAGCTCCTCAAGGCCTTTGACCATGAGAATGTTGTTTCCATCTGCGACATGGTAGCCCCTCCCCCACTCACGTACATTGACGACTTCAATGACGTCTATATCGTCTCCGAGCTCATGGAGACTGACCTGCACCGCATAATCTACTCCAAGCAGGACCTCTCCAACGAGCATGTCCAGTACTTCCTCTACCAGATCCTCCGCGGCCTCAAGTACATCCACTCCGCCAACGTCCTCCACCGCGATCTAAAGCCGTCCAACCTCCTAGTGAACGGCAACTGCGACCTCAAGATCTGCGACCTCGGCCTCGCCCGTGGGATCCTCCCGGAGGACGACGAGGGGCAGGTGGGGAGCGTGGTCCTGACGGAGTACGTGGTCACGAGGTGGTACAGGGCGCCGGAGATCATGCTGGCGTGTCAGGACTACACGAAGGCGATCGACGTGTGGAGGTGAGCCTGGTGGAAGGAGGGGAGGTGGGGAGAGAGAGAAGAAATTCTGCCGAGTAGAGGATTCGTCGCTTCGGCCCTCTCCTGTAGTAGCCAAACACATACCAACCCACTTCTGTTGTCACTTCGCTCCCCCCTCCCCTCCCTCCGCAGCGTTGGGTGCATCTTCGCCGAGCTGCTCGGTCGGAAACCTTTCTTCCCCGGTGAGGACTACATCAACCAGCTCACGATAATCTCCAAGAAAATCGGCAAGCCTTCCAAGTCCGACCTCGACTTTGTGTCCTCAGAGAAGGCGAAGCGGTTTATGATGCGCCTGGAAGATAAGCCGGTGAGGCTTCTGGGAGAGTACTTCCCCAAGGCTACCCCGGATGCCATAGATCTATTGGACAAGATGCTTAAGGTGAGAGAGGTCGATGACGGGTCAAAGACACTTTAAACCTTA
>BRYA01000083.1:0-44267 GCA_030267965.1 Triparma columacea | reverse complement strand
CCCCCCCCGTCCCTCGCCATCAGATTAACCCAGCCTCTCGGTGCGACGTCTGCGAGGCCCTCACTCACCCTTACCTTTCCGCCCTCCACAACCCTGACGACGAGCCCACGGCGGGCTTCGACTTTGACTTCAGCTTCGAGGACGAGGTGCTGGACAGGGTTAGGCTGAAGGAATTAATCTACGAGGAGATCGGGTCGTTTAGGGAGAATTGCAAAGTCGTGCCGGCGAGAAAGCGCAAGAGGTGAAAAGTTTGGTAGGGGGGGTGGAGAGGATTTTGAAAAAGACAGGGAGGGGGAGTTTATGCGAGGTGGGAAGGAAGAGGCAAAAGTGGCGTGAAGGGGCGCCGAGACCTAAAATAATTGTTTGACAAGACAATTCGTTCTGGAAATAAGCTTTTGACATACTTAAAAAATCGAATTCAGTTCCATCTCAACAAACGGTGCATCATGACTGTTTGGATATATCAGTACGTTGGATAGTGCTCAGTTGTCCTTTTTTGTTGTGGGTCTGGTCTGTGCCAATCAATGCTGCGCCGTCCTCCCAAAGGGGCATTCATTCCAAACTCCTCATCGATCTTCGAGATTCTTTTCAAAGTTGTTCATCAGCGTTCAGGTGAATTTTATCGCATTTCTAACCCCAAACCGCCCTTCCAGTGAACGCCAGCAAGCGGCTTTATGTGGCCAACATGCTTTGGTGAGTCCAAACCTCCTCACTTTCCCTCGCCTCTTAACGACTCTACGCTTGGCAAGCTGGATTTTGCTGTCCATGTTGGAATTTGCGTCCCTCACAGGAAAACTTACCCCATCCTCCCCTCAGAACAACCTCCTCCAACGCTATCAGTTTGACGTTGAACAACTGGCAGACATTGCCCGAAACCTTGACAAGCAGGAGTTCGACATTATTATCGCAGCCTCAGGTCGCGACTCCAAGGATTACAGAGACCGCTTGAACGAGGGCAGCGGGAACGTCGACGCCTCCGGAAACTTCTCCATCGAGGTCCTCCGGGCTGCCCTAATCCCCAACGACCTGACCCTTGTGTCCGTGGCTGGGGAACACGTCAGGGACAGTGAGGTCGACCTCACGGTCCGGACAGGCTTCATCCTCAACAGGCACAACCACTGGTTCACCATCAGGCTCGTGAACGATGTATTCTGGAAGCTGGATAGCATGAAGGAGCGCCCAGAGAGGATTTCCCATTTTGCCCTCGCCGCTGAGGTCTCGGCGTTTCTCGCCGCAGGGTACTGCGTTTTCACCTGCCTCGACGCCAAAGGCTTGAACTCGGGCGTCCTTCCGCCCCCGCCCAGGGAGGACTGGGAGCTGGAGAGGGGCAGGCCGGAGTTCTGGTGGAACGAGGAGGACCTGAAGAACGGCAGGGGGGACTCTGGGAGGGCCAAGGTTGACACTTGGAGGAATGTGGGTGCGGGGATGAGGCTGGACGGGGGGGCTACTGGGGGGAGGGCGGAGGTTGTTGACGTGGACGCTGGGGTGGGGGAAGACGCCGCTTTGCAGAGGGCGCTGCTGGCGTCTGTTGCAGAGACTACGGGGGCGAGGGTTGTAGACAGGAGGACGCTGGAGGGAATGAGCGAAGAGGAACAGATGAGGTTGGCGATAGAGGCGAGCATGGCGAGCGAGGGGGGGGTGGAGGAGGGGGGGGTGGAGAGAGAGGAAGAGGAGGTGGTGGGGGAGGAACCAGAGGATGGGGCTGAGGGGGTTGTTAAGGTAAGCGAGAGAAGGGAAAGGAAGAGGAGGGGAGGGGAGGGGAGCGGAGCGGAATCCACCCGACTTTACTAAATCCCTTTCCATGCTCACCCTCCCGACGCAGCTACAACTTCGCCTGCCCAACAACAAAAAGACCATCCGGCGGTTCCTTTTGGGAGACCGCGTCTCCAAGGTCTACGCGTTTGTCAAGTCGAAGTGCGACGGGAGGGGCAAGACGCTAGAGCTCAGGGCAGGGTTTCCGCCCAAGGACATTAAGGAGATGATTGGGATGACTATTGGAGACGCTGGACTTGCGGGGGAGAGTCTAAACGGGAGGTGGATATAAGAGCAAAGGTTTAGTTCGAAGAAAGAGCGATTTTATTTTATTTTCGGTCGAAGTTCCACGCTTCATCCTTCTCGCACAGAGGTAGACAGGTCCGCGAAAACCCTATAATAGAAGCAGTTTATTAGCCCTATTTTTACCCAGCCCCAGGTCTTCAATAGGACGGTGACATCTGAAGCTTCATCTTTCGATTTTTCTTCTGTAGCTCTTAAAACATGAAGGAAAAGAAACAGAACGAGATTCAGGTCGGCAACATTCCGCCTATCGTCCCTATCGATGAGGGTGAGTAACGTCAGGTTTCCACAAAGGAGTGTGCTCTCCCCTCTGCCATAGGCAATCCCGACGTCGTCGTCGGAATTGTTGGTCAATTTATCTTATATGGGTAATAAGCGGCAAATTAGCTGCACTGAGCAACTCTGAACTTCCTTCTTGTAGTACATCTAATCTATTGTGCTCGATTTTGCTGCTTATAATCTCTTCAACTGCCCATAGTCACCGAGGTCCAGCTGCTTAACACTTGGGATGATACCTTGGGATGATACTATCGTGCAGTCCACTTGGATCTAACCCCTCCCGCACACACCTCCTCAGACACCGGGTCCCTTGAGCCCCTCGATAAGTCTGAGCTCCCAGGAGGAAGTTTCAACGTCATTGATCAGCCTGGTAGGTTCGACGACGGCGGAGTGAACGACCTCCAGCTCGTCCTCGATATCAGGGACCACGCGCTCCGAAGGCAGAAGGGCGACCACGAGTACATGAAGCTGCTCAACGGAGACAACCTGCCCAAGGCTAGAGTTGGCCAGATCAAGGAAATGTCGAGGTCTGATCAGAAGGGGAAGGTGAGCGGTGAAGCTGCGTAGCTGAAACGGCTAGCGCTGTAACTCAATATACAACCTCTTACATCCCATCTCTGGCTCTCTTCGCTTCTTCGCCGCAGCTTGCGCAACTTCTTTTTGTCGAGGATCCCGACGATGAGGACCGTGGACCCTCCGAAGTGTTCTATGGCGAGGTAAGAAGGTGTAAAACCACCACACCAGCATCTCGACAATTGCAGTAAGATCCCTCATCTCATCGTCTAATACAACCCTCTCCGCTCCACGTCCGCTCGCCGCTTTTCACCATAGGCCGGAGGACACAACGACGACGCCAAGACGACCGAGCACAAGAAGTTCCGCCTATACCAGGCCATGAGCGCCCTCAGGCTTTCCATCATGCTCAAGGAGGCCGGGTGCACCAGCCTCGCCCTCAGCGAGCTCTGCAAGAGGAGGCTCCAAGTCATCCAGGGAGGGGGGGCCTCAGCGCTCCGCGCCGCCGAGCTCGCCCTCGAGATCGCCGGGGACGGATCCTGGGACCCTGACCTTGTCGTACTCGAGGCAAAGGACGAGGCTAACATCGTCGAGGGCGAGGGAGTCGACACAGAGGGCAAGTCCCTTAACGAAGGCCGGGTCGAAAACAGGTGAGTACCCACTAGCACCTCAGTTCAAATAGTCGAAAAGGCTGTGCCCTCTCATTTTCCTCCTTTGTATTTCTCATCCCCCCCATACTCTTAACCGTCAGGTCCGCCCACGGTCTCGGGAACCCCTCCCTTTGCGGCAAGTACATCAACGAGAGGGTCTCTCTGCTTTGCAAGAGGTCTGGCCTCCTGCAGAAGGGGAACGCCCTCCAGGCTCTCAAGAAGTTCGGTGAGGCCAGGGAGGCGTACGAGCAGAATATGGAACTACTTAAGAATGAGATTCGCGTCTCGCGCATCGACTGGGAGAGGTAAGCAGGGGGGAGGGAGGAGCACGATTCGGGGTGTTATTTCGCCTCATCAAAATGACCCCATCCTGTTCACAACACTCACACGGCACACACTCGCGCGTGCGCCCACGCCTTTTTGTCACAAACCCCCCTCCCCACCTCAACCCCTAAAACCACAGGCACTCAATCCTCTTGAATATTGGCAACACGTACCTCGCCGAGGGCGACTTTGCTACCGCCAAGACTTACTATAGCAAGGCCTCTGATCTCGGGTCTGAGCACATCAACCACTCGCTTGGTAGCACGAAGGACGGCAAGAACATGGTCGCCGCGTCCTTGAAGTGTCTCGCTCGCGGTTACAAAGTCACTGGTAACATCGAAGAGGCTAAGAGGATCCTGAAGAAGGTCGTGGAGGAAGGGAGGGTGGCGATGGAACTGGAAAAGATGGAACAGGAAGCGGAGGAGACTAAATTAAGGGAGGAAGAGGATAAGGCAAAGGTGGCGGGAGCACCAAAAATTGCGGCCAATTAAGAAGGGGGGGTTGGGGGGGAGAGTGTTTGAGAGGGAGTGTGATAGGGGGAGGGAAAAGGGAAATGGAGAGATGAGATTTAAGGGCTATTGTAAGGTGGAAAAGCTGTTCTGCTTAAATGTGTTTCTTCGTTAATCGTTGCCCTCGCTATATGTTAAATGTGCCGTCCTCCCCTCCCCACGTCAAAGTTCCTCGTCCTCGAAAATGAGTCCCCTCCCTAGTCCTTTATACCTAATGCACATCCCGACCGCGCTCATTGCAACCTGGAGTGCAAGCAGCTCTAGAGTAAGCCTCTCCTCCTTCCTTGGTCCCCACAGTTTTAGCCACACGTTTATTAGCGTAAGGTTTATCCCTCCCCCTCCGTTTGGGAGTGAGTACATGCTAGGTTCCATCTTGCCTGTATCTTTGTTGTACCTCGGTAGTCTGTGTCGAGGGCACGGCACTACCTTCAGTAGCTGCGGTAGGCTTAGCAAGAAGTTCATGATCTGCGGTATGAAGAAGAGGAGTAAGGTCTTGCTGAAGTGCCCGTGGATTCCGACGACTGCGAATACGACGCCCGCGCTGTAGCAGTAAGTGTCCCCGACGAAGCACTCCGCGGGGTACCAATTCCTTTTAAGTAGTGCTAGGCTGCTAGTTAGGAACGGTAGGAGCACCATGGCTGAGAACCAGTGCTGCGCCGCGCTCTCTACCCCCGCTGCGATCTCGTGGGCGTTGTGGAGGAGGATGCAGCAGCTGATTACGACGGACTGGCCGACCTCTAGGCCGTTAATTCCGGCGTATATGTTTATGCAGTTGGAGGTGAAGATGGAGAGGAGGCTCATGTAGACGCCGTAGACCCAACCTACGTCGATGAGGCCGATCCTGGAACCGGGGTATACGGTCATGCCCAAACTCGACAGGGCTTCGGACAGCGGTGTCAAGACTTGGTTGGGGGAAGACCAGAAAAGGGGATGGAGGAAACGGGGCGCGACTATGCTGGTGCTTCCGTCGTACACTGCAACGAGTGGGATTGAGGACACGGTTGGCAGTACTAGCTTGGCTGTCCACCCCCACTCAAGGACGTCGTCGGTGAAGCCGAGGAAGAGCATAAAGAGGATGGAGGTTAGGGAGGACAGGAGGATGGGGAGGGTGGGGGGGGTAGAAGTACGGCAGAGGTAGGTCGTGAGGGAGAGGACTACGACGTGGGAGATGCCTTGGGGGGGGCGGTGAGCGAAGCGAGCCGCAGGAAGGATGGGCGAAATTGTGTGAGAGAGCGAAGGGACGAGCAACTGCTCTGCGTGTTTATAGTTGCCCCTTGATTTGTGCTCGGTTCTCATACTGCTCCCTTTTACGTTGTCGCAGCCGGAGGATAAGAGGAACACGGTCTTGGCTCAGTATATTGTTGTTTAGTGTAGTGTAGCTCAACATCAACATAGCCGCGCATTATATAGCTTGCTTCTCCTCCCTCTCACCTGTAACGACCCCAAGAGCCTCCGGTACCTTAACCTTTTCTCTCTCCGTTCCCCTCTTCCCGATATCCATCCCATAAAGGCCTCTCCCCACGAGTTTTTCCCTCATCCCATCGATACCTAACGTAGCGATTAGGTAGGCAAGTGTGGGGGAAATGTAGAGGATGAAAATGTTGTAAATTAAGGAGGTTGTTGGAGGAGGTAAGAAGGGAATTGGGGTAAGGGAGAGGATGGAGATGGTGAATACTACGAGGAGGAGAGGACGCATGTTTGTTCGTGCGTAAATTCTAATGGATGCTGGATAATTTGGGAGTTAAAGAGGAGAGGGAAATCGAGAGAGTGGGGGAGAGAGTGGGAAAAAATGGATTTGAGCTTTGAAGAGTTATGTCGTTATAGTTTCGCGGTGTTAAGTAGACAGTGGGATCGTGTGGGATATTTTGTTTGATTTAAACGATGTTGGTAGAAAGGCCAAAATCCAAAATCTCCTTCTCAATTCCACAAAAATCATCACTCGAAGGATGACAGGGAAAGGTGTGACCACTTTGATATTCAACTTAGACAACTATCTCTAAACTCATGCCGTGGTACTTCCTTACCAACAAGCGGGGAATAAAGGTACGTGTTTACCCATGAATGCGTCAGAGTTCCGTTGACGATGATATTAACCTCATTATTTGCCCAATTCAATCATTTCGACCTCAATCGGCATCCCAACCACAACTTGCCCAATTTAAACACTCTTCCTCTACATTAATCGAGCTTCATCACATCTGAAACCCATCTTGGAATGATATCACAACATTTCACCGAATATTAGCTCAAACTGTGGTCGTAAATGGGACAAAATCAGCCACAGAATTCACATGTCTGAGACATAACGGCACTCTAACCTCAATATATCAACCCCTCGACACACATTCGCCCTAATGTCCGTGACACAATGAATAATCAATCGATGACGACCCCTTTTGTTCTCTACTTGTCATTTTACGTCCACAACAGCCAAATCATAATAAATATACCCACCCGTGGCTTCAACTTCTGATTCAACTTGGCTGTTCTGTCCATATTTCCCTTACCTATTAGGGTTACTACACACTCGACTGGATCACAAATGTCTCGATACGTTACAAAATACAACTATCTAACACTTTCGCACCTCACCTCCCACCTGTTTTTGCTTTTGAAACCCTCGCTTCCCGCATCTTGTTGTTTAATTGATACATATAACATGATAAAAACCTCGAACGTTCAAACCTCCACGATCCTGCAGACTCAAGGTAAGTCCCTGTGCTTCCCTCTCTTTTCATCGCGCTGAAATTCTTAGCGAACGTCTTCTTTACAAACATGTACCAAACACCTTCCGTCTTCGCCCTTTACTTCTCCTTCCACTATCCCTTATTCTAACCCCCCCTCCCCTTCCCCTCTAATCTCTCGTAGTAACCCATCACAACTGGTCAAAGCGAAAGACCGGTAAATTCCCGGACGCCGAATCAGCATTCCCAACCTCCTTCTGCCATCACCTTGAGGATACCTGGCCAAACACAGGTCCTGCTACAAAGTACTCTTACCTAAACGCTTTATTAAAGGAGCATGATAACGTTAAATTCGGGGACTATGTTATAAGTAGGGAGTACCGGGGATCCAATAATAAGATCCCGATACAAGTTTCACATCCGTCTCTTCAATCATCATCATCCTCCCCTTCACGTCCCCACAATCAGAACATACCAACAACATCGTTATTATCAAACCTCCCTTCCCAATCTATAAATAATTCAGACGGTCTTGTAGATAGCTACCGTTCGAAGAAACGTTCCTCACTATTCCGCGTTGCTTCTATGGAGGATTTCAGAGTCGGTGTTATTAACTTGATATCTTTACGGAGCGTATCGGGGAGCAGCGGAAGTGAGGGGAGCGAGGAGGAAGACGAGAGGGAAGATATGGAGGGTGAGGTTACACCGTAGGACTTACAAAGGGGAGACAGAGAGGACACAGACGAGATACGAACGACACGAGACACAACACACACAAAGAAAACACAAAAGAAGGCTAGCGAACACACCCGTGTAACAAACACACTGTACATAAGGAATCTGGAGAGAAACGAACAAAAACACGAACAAAAAATCAAGGTGGCGATGGGAGGGGGAGGATGCATAGTTTTCAGGTAACGAAGGGGTTGCATTTGACAAGCACATCTACATAGGAACCCTTCCTATGCTTAATACTGCTTTCGGTTTAATTTTTTCATCATAATTATGTTTTCGTTTTTTGTTGTTTCGTTATGAAGTATAACGTTTGTATATTTCGTTGCACCATCTTATCAATGGCTGAATCCCATAATAACCAAAAACACCAACAACACCGTTTCCCCCGCGATGATCATATACAGCTTGCAGACACTGCTTTGTTCCCTAATCCTCTCCGCGTGCTTCGCTTCCTGTCTTAACCCCATAGTCGCAGATTCAACGTCCTCGTCCATTTCATGAAGGAGGTTCACGTGTAAGGTTGACTCCTCGTTTATCAACATTGCTTGATTGTGGAGTCGAGTTACGCCGGAACCAAGCTGGTCTAACATGTCGTCCTGGACGGACATTACGGTCTGAGCGGTCTGCTGGTATGCTTGGAGTGTAGGGTCTTCAGGTGTTTGGATGGTATTTACAGTGGGAGGAGACTGGTTGGATCGACTTAGATCGTTTACTTTCCCCTCTAATTCCCTCATGTCACCATCCATTTTCCGTAACTCAGACTCCTCGACTCCAAACTCTTGTCTGCCCTTTATTACCTCGTCGAGGCGGAGACGGAGACGCTCGGTTGCGCGGAGGGTGTTCTGAACCTGACTTGGTGAGGGGGAGGGTGTGTCTACGAGGGAGGTTACCTAGTGTGTGGTGGGGTGGGGTGGGGGGGTGGGGGAGAGGTGAGAAAAGGGGTATTGAGTGTGTGTGTGCGTGTGTGTATGTGTATATATACCCCATGTATAGTGTGTATGTGTCTATGATTACCCAATGTAGGCCTAAATGTGGCTAAATGTAGCTAAATGTGGCTAAACAGTGGTAAATGAAGACAATGCTCAATGAGAAGTCTCGAGCTTCTATTTCTGAAATCCTCATTATATCCTCATAACATACTCTATTGTATAATACAAATACACATACAGCATCACACTTACTGTATTAAGAAGTAGTTCGTAATCAGCTTTCCAATCGTCAACTGTAAAGGCCATTTGGCAACAAGAATAAGAAGTGGGCAAAGGGTCCGAAAAAATGGTCAAAAGTCGCTTCCAAATCCATTTTCCATTTTATTTTCATTAACGAACTTTCAATACATTCTATACATCCAAAACATACATATAATACATCAACCCACGCCAAAACAATCAAATACATCATTCACTACTGCAATCAAAAGCATTCACGAGTCATAGCTCAAACACTGGACTTTGGATAAGAGAATCACCACCACACACCATCAAAAGAGCGCCCCATTAGAGCACCAAAAGAGCGCCATTAGAGCATCATTCGAACGCCATTCGAGCGTCATTCTCATCAACAAATCAACACACACACAGACACACACTTAGTCATCGTCTGCACTTAATCAACATACAAAATGTCTCATCAACCAACAATACCTCCAAAAGATGAACTAGACTTCCTCTTCGATAGCCCCCCATCAGCGTCTCAAGGGAAACACCAAGTATCATCAACAGCTGGGTCAACAACAACTACTACTGAGGATGACTTTCTTCAAATGTTGGGAGAGGTGAGGTTATATGGGAGGGAAGGAGAGGAAGAGAACATCGTAACAACTTTACAACGTAATAACGTAACAACATAACAACATAACAGAGAGATTGAGAAGTACATGCTTACACAAGAACTCCCCCTTCCTTCACCCTCGTCCCCAAAAAACTCTCAGACACCAGAGTTCGATCGCACTAGCAGCAGTTCCAGGCGTAGTCTCAGTGGTAAAGGTGAAGACGATTTCCTCGAGTGGCTCAGCAGCGAGGGTGTTTCCAAACCCTCTCAAGATGTAGTCGCCTCCAAACCACCTGTCAATGACTTGGATATCCTAGACAGTACACATACTACTTCCGTAGCATCTACTACCACAATACCTACCACAACGATATCTCCTCCCACCCCCCCATCACCACACGTCCCAAACCCTACCCCACCCATTGTTCCCTCTTGTTCAACAAGTTCTTCCTCCACAACCACTTCAACCATCTCCTCCTCCTCTTCCACCTCCAGTTCCACAAACTCCCATCTCCAAAAACATTTCAACCCCCTCCCCCCCCCTTTACCCCCCCTTTCGTTGGATGTGGATATAATAACTCAATACCCAACCCTAACATCAATACCAACATTATACCCCGCACACGGGCAGGTTACTTTAAAGTACATTACAGCAGTATTGGAACGTACACCTTTACCTAGACATAACGCTATTCCGACTTTGTTAGTTATGTTATGTGAATATTATAAAGAGGAGGTTGAGGTGGGGGTTATGGCGGGGGTTTTGATGAAGTATGTTAGGGAGGTGCACCCGGTTTTAACTATACCTACTGTCATCGGTGATGGGGGTGACTTTAGCGACTTTAGCGAAGATGGTGACTTTAGCGATGGGTGTATGTATTTCCTGAAATTATTAACGTACCATTACCCAACGTTAGGTGTTCGAGGGTGGGGGATGAAGGAGAAATGGTTAGGTTGGGGTGACGTTGTTGCCAGGAAATTCCACGGTAGTATGAACGGGTTGGAGAACGAAGTTGGGGAGAAGATTGGAGAAGGTGAAAGGGATGACTTTAGCGATACTATACCGAATTGTTATTTCCTACACACGCAAACACTACCACCATACGTGATACCGTACTATGAAGGACATGAGGGGATACCGGAAGGTGTGGGGGGGAATTGTTTCATGATGTACTGTCATGTTGGTAGGTTAGGGAGAAGAGAAGGGGGGATTGTAGGAGGTGAAATAGGGTGGGGGTGGGATGAACTTTTTTGGATGGATAGAAATGAAGTGGAGAAGAGGATTGATGAGTGGATTGAAGGGGGGAAAGAGATTTGGAGGAATACACCGGAGGGGTTTAGAAGGGAATGCAAGGACATGGAAGGGAAATGGATTGAAGGGAGGGTTAGGAAATGGAATAGGGTTAGAGAGAAGGTGAGGATTTAGGAAGGGGGGGGGGGAGGGACGGTGGGGGGGGCAACCGTTTGTTTTTCTTTCGTTTTTTTTTTCTCCATACTTCTAACACCACAAAAACACTGCAGGAGGAGAGGAAGAGAGTAAAAAACGAGGAGGAGGCCTTCCGAGTCTCTCGGTACCTTCGTGATTTCTACTCCAAGCTCGGAGACACCTCCCGTAGCGATCAGGCCGGGGAACTGACGGAGAAATACAGGGGTAACTACGAGATGCTCTTCAGTAAACTTAAGAAGAAATACGGGAAGGAGGCTAGGAGTTACGAGGAGGTTGTTACGGGGAAGAAGGGTTTGGGGGTATGGAACTTTGACAAGTTCAAGGGGACGAGAACGAGGGGGGACAGTGAGAATACGGAGGGGGGGAAGGAGGAGGAGAACGAGGGTGAAGGACGAAGGTGAGACACGGGAGAAACAACATCAAAGGTTGGAGATGTAGATAGGAAGATAGGAAACGGAGACATCGAACGAACTCAAAACTTTCTCTCACAATCAATCGAACGTTCGCTCTTTGTCGCAGCCCTGGTAGTGTCATGAGGCTATCTGCCTCATCCGTTCTCCCCTCCATAATAGCTGGCCGTCGTGACTCCTCCGGTATCAGGTATTTCCTCGTCGACAGCAGGGCTAGAAAGTCCGGTGAAATGAAAGGTAAATTCCCAACCAGCATTATCGTAACCCCGGAGGTCATGCTTGACAGCGAGAGACTTGTTGAAGTTCTTAAGGACTTTGAAGTACTGAGGGGGGAGGCTACACTTGTTGTTATGGGGGAGGGGGTGGGGGTCGCGAAGACGGAGTATGGGATTGAACTGTCACCAAAGGCCAAGAGGGAAATGGAGGAAGATGAGAGCAGGACGGAGAGGTGAGACAGGGGGGTGCAAGGGGGGGGGGGGTGTATTGCAACTCTTGAAAAAAAATTAAAACTTACCCTTCCCCCACCCCTGCGTAACGACCCACCCAAACCCTCAGCTTGGCTTTGTTCTTCGTGAAGCGTGGTTTCCCCTACACAGCAGTGATGTCAGGTGGTTTCGGTAGCGCCTCCGGTTGGTTGCACCGTGAGGGTATGAAGGATTTACTCGAGGACTACGACCCTGACGTATGTATGTGGACGAAACTCGAGGAATGTAAGGGGGGGGATGCGGCCTCGGCGGGGGGGGGAATTGGGAGCAAGGGACAGGAGATAACGGAGGGAGTTAAGAAGTTCGGGGAGAGGCTTGGGAGGGGGTTCGAGGGGATGGGGAAAGGGTGGAAGGGGGAGGAGGGGGGAGGGGTTAAGTGGGGAGCCTTGAAGGTACCTTGGAGGAAGGAGGAGGAGGAGGTTGAGGGGACACAGGGGGGGGGGGATAAGGAGGAGGAGGGGGAGGGGGGGGGAGAGGAGGAAGGAGGCAATACTGAGGCAGGGGAAGACGCAGACGCAGCCAAAGGGGCGTCGACGCCCCCGAGGATATCGCTGACGTCGACGTTCGCGAGCCCAAGTAAATTCCTGAGCGGACTGGGGAGCATACCGCAATTCGGCAAGGAGGGGACGACGGCTGGGGGGACGGGGGGGGTGGGAGGTAACCAACAGCAGGCGAACGGGGGGGGGAGAAGCATGGAGGCTGTTATGAACCTCTTTGGGAGCATGGGAGGGGGGAAGGGTAAGAAGGAGGAGGGGGGGGAGGGGGAAAGGGGAAAAGGAGACGGGGTAGAGGAGGTTGATTTTGAGGGGGGCGGGGAGGAGGAGGTGGAGGGGAGAGGGAAGGAGGAGGAGCAGCAGGAAAGGGAGGAGGGGAACCCTTTCCACTCACAGGGGGGTGGCGAGGGGGATAAAGGGGAAGAGGGGAAGGGAGGGGACGTCCTGCTTGACTTCACCCTAGAATAAATGAGGCCTGAAAAAAATATTATCGAAAACCTCGTTTTCTTCACAACATCTGAATTACCCGTTACTCGGCACCGGGAGGTAAGAGACCTCGAATTTTAACCTTTTCCTCCTTCCAGTACCTGCATTCCAACATCCCGTTAGGTAAGTTAGCCTTGACAATATTATCCGCAACGTCAACCTCCTTGCATATCTCCGGTACCAGTGGTACCAGAAGTCTCCATTCCCCCGCCTTCGTGACCTCCCCCTGTCCCTCCTCCTCTTCATCTCCATCAAACTCTTCGTCGTTGTCATCTTCGACTTCCCCCCCCCCCCCCAGTCCCCTTAGAGCTTCCTCTGAAAGTTTAACGTCAAGGTAATCACTCCCTACCTTAACCTCCCTAAAAACCACCCCCATAACCATCCCTATAGGTTCCCCCTCCACACCCCTAACTTCCATACCCACTAGTTCCCTTACGCTCCATCCCTCCTCTTCAATCTTCCCTTCCGCCATCTCTTCCACCTCCTCCCCCACCTCCTCCACCTCCTCCTTTTCTTCCTTATCTTGTACCTTACAAAACTCATCCCTAACAAAGACCTCACACCCCTTCAATCCCTCCGCGTCCTCCCTCCCCTCACATCCCCTTAGTCTAACAACATAACTCCCCCCCTGCGATCCTTTAACCTTCCCTCCTTTACCTGTGCTTTCCGCGATTAAGACTTCACGGGGATAACGACGACCGGGTTTACGTATACCGATCCAAGCACCGACACGAAAACGAGAGGAGGGGGAATCCGTCTCGGATTTTATACGGACGAAACCACGGACGCCGTGGGGGGAGGATATGTAACCTATGGGCTGGAAACCGAAGGTTGAGGGATCGGAGGGATTTATAGGGGTGGGGGATGAGAGTTGGGGGGGTGGGGGGGGGGGATTTGGGTTGTTTTGGGATGATGATGGGTTGGGGTTTGATGGGTTTGTTTGTATATCGTAAGGTGTTGCAACGCCTAGTTTTATACGCGTTTCTCTACCTTGTTTGACTAGTTGTTCCCATGGGTCTATTTGTGGTGTGTTTTCTTGTTTGTATTTATTCTTTTTTTGACGTCTTTTGGAGTTGCCAGTCTTATTGGGAGTATCATCATTTGGAGTATCATCGGGAATGTCACTCATATCTATCGCGTTGTTCTTATTTGAGTAAATAATCCCCTCACTTCTCGGTGATTGTTTTTGTAGTTGCCTTGTAGTTAGCCTACTAATAGGCCTATTTAAACCTAATACGCTAGAGATGTCGCTATATGTATTATATGGTGTATATAATCCATTAATTGAGGTGAAATAGGCGCATAACAGGGTGAAATTGAGTAGAAACATGGAAAATATGGCCAGAAAAGCCAGAGGCCAGAGAAAAGGGGAGAAAAGAAGCCAAACAAAAATATCCTTCCCCTCATGTCAGAAGACCATAAAGATGAAAAAAAGGGCAAAGTGGCGGTCAATGGCGACTCTGACGCCAACCCTGAGCACGCTTTAATTCCGTCGAAGCTCGTGGAAACAGCTAAACCAGGAACTCCCTCCGATGTCCTTTCACTAGTGGCAGCAGAACTAGCTAGTCTAGCTTCACTTCACCAGCAAATTGACGAGCAAACAGCTAAAATTGAGGCCATTAAGACGCTGTTGGGGGGGAAATTTACTGCGCCAACCGAGGGAGGGCCCAAAGTCACCTCAAAAAAAGAGGAAAATGAGGTCTCTTTTTCAGCATTTTCAGCACTTTCCGCAAGTGTAGCTGCAGATCACGAGAGAATTAAGATGTTAGAAGGTAGAATTCAGGCCATTGAGGCGAGAGATCAGGGGACAAGTCAGGAAGAAAACTGGATTTAAGAAGCCAAGAAGTAGACATACTGGGGAATCTGGAAGGCCAAAGAAAGGCCATAGAATTTGGACACAAACAAACCTCATTAAACACGCTAATTTGACGTAAATTCATCTCATTCATTGACGTAGTGTCGCTCGTATCCATATTATCAACTTTTCATAGTCGTAAAGTGTTTGTAACATCAATTTTCTCACGCCGTCCACAAGCCATCCACTACAACCCGTGGAGAGAAAGCCCACTTTAGACTCATTGTAGACTATTAAAGGCTTTTATAGGGATAGTTAGTGGATAGTTAGGGCCCATAAGGCGTTATAATACTTTCTAATAGTCTATAAGGCGCTATAATAGGATACCAAATACACTCTCCTCAAAGGCAAACTAAAGGACCCCAGAAGCACCCTACAAACACCCTCTGCCAAGCACAAACGCCCTCTACCTAGCACCATACACACCTCAAAAAACATGTCGAATGATAAACACGATAAACACGATAAATACGATGATTCTGACACTGATAGTGACATTGAAGGATTCATGGGCCTTGGAATGGAAGAACTTACCATGAATGTTGAAGACGATGTTGATGACGATTTAGATGAAGAGGCTGTTGCAAAGGCCAACAATACAGCACAAGCAACAACACAAGCGCCAACAGAAGCGCCAACAAATTCTCACAAGAACACTTCTAATACTTCAAACACAACCACAACTGACTCAACCCCTTCCTCTGCCACAAACACCACCACCAAAACACTACCTTCACAAACACCAGCTACCTTACCCCCCCTTCCATCCATCTACTCTTCCGCCCCCATCTCTCCCTCTGAAGTTTCCCCCCCCTCTCCCCCCCCCCCCATCCAACCCTCCCCAACCTTTGTGGTTTCCCCCTCCCTCCTAGCCCTGCTCGATAGCATATACTTCTCCTCCCCCCTCCCCTCCACCTCTCTAGATTCCCCCCTCCCCCCCCTAATATCCGACCTCCACAACCTCTACCTCTCAGGCTCTTACCTCGAGGTCCTGATTACCTCCCCCGTTACTCTCGCCTGCGTATTCGAGGAAGGTAGCACAGAGATTAGGCCCTCAGACGCGATCGCTCGGTCCGTACAGTCGTACATCGACGACCCTCCCCCCACCTCCTCCTCCTCCCAATCCTCATCCTCCCTAACACCATCCCTCCGGTACTACCTCGTTGCCCTAACCTTATCATCGTCCTTCAACCTCTACCTCCAGTCCAACTACACCGGCCCAGCCATCTCCCAAGACGTAGTTTACAAAGCCCTCCTCACAGCCTCTAAATCCACCTCCCCAACCTCCGAAGTATCCAACAACATATCAGGTCCAAACGTACAGAACAGGCTCTCAGTATCAGGCGATCTAATTACCCCAGTATCGTCATACCCGGGCTTCTTCTTAATATCAACCTCCCTCCTAACCGCGTTAGACAACCATCACCCTGGTGTATGGTTGGTTAATGTATGGATAGTACGATCGGGTAGGTGTTACGGTGAGCTTCTCGTATATGAAGGTAAATCAACTGCGCCACCGTTTAACCTTAGTGTTTGGGGTAGAGTTGAAAAAGCGATTGAAGTTGTTATTAAGGGAGGGGAGGGAGGGGAGGGGGGTATTGCGAAGAGTGTTGAATTGGGGGGAGGGGAATGTACTGGTGATACCGCTATCAGCAAGGGGATCGACGCGTTTAATGGAGATGAGAATAACTTCTCTCAAGTTAAGGAATCAAGCTCAAGGTACAAGCTAGCGTCGACTGCACTTGAGGTTGGGCTGGCGTGCGCGTACTTTCAAACGCATAGGATGGGGAAACCCTTCTTTAACTTGGCGAAGAAATGGACGGGAATTAAGGCGGAGGTTACGGGGAGGATGGGGAAGAAAACTAAATTCCAGGAAGAGGATATTGCACAGATGGTCTGTATTGCGGAGAGTGTTATGGAGGAAAGAGGAGGGGATGGGGTAGCTAAGGAAGGTGAGTAAACGATCGTCTTGGGTTTGTGCATGTTTGTGGGGGAGGGGGGGGGGGGGGAACACATTATTTGAACAACCCTTGGTTATTATCGCGGTGATGAATTACGAAAAAAATCTGATATAATGAGACTGACGGCCCGTGAGACGGCATGGTTGAAGTCGAACTTTCTATTGCGTGAGCGATTCTAGTCCGGGGTTATAATGTGGCGGGTTTGTGGTAGGGGGGTGAGGGAACGTTAAAAAGGGGGAAAGCCGATATATACTGACCTCAAAAATACCCTTCTCTCCTACCCCCTGCTTCTACCCCCATCCCCTCCTTTGCAGTTCCCAAGACCCACTCCTACGACGAGCACAACCCCCTTCTCGAGTCCACCTCCTTCAACGACCCTTCCCTCAACTCGGCCCCTCCCCTAACCAAGCTCGACCAGTCAATCCTCCTCTCCCTCTGCCTGGACGTCAAGAATGCGAACCCTGCAGACGGGCTGACGGCGAGCCAAATGCACCCTTACCTAGAAAGAGTACTTAAACACTGCGACGACTGGATGATATATTCGACGGCACTACTAGAAAGAGCCTGGCTAGAGTGCGAGAGCAACCACAGACGCGAGGTGAGAACTTCGGAAACAAAACAACAAACCAGGGCGACCTGAATATGGCCCACTAACTCAAACCTCCCCCCCCCCCCCCCGCCGCAGCGCGCCGTTCTCCAGATCCAGGCCCTCGTCGATCAACACGAGCAGAAGCTCACCATCACTCAGTCCACCTACAAGGCGGCCGTTACCGACAGCAAGGGCGCCGAGGAGCGGCTCTCCAACCTTCACAGGATCGTCTACCCCCCCAGGTGGGGGATAAAGAAGGACCTAGGGGAGAGGTACGCGAAGATGGGCATCCTAACGAGCGCGGCTGAGATATTCGAGACACTGCACCTGTGGGACGAGGTCGTTGAGTGCTACACACACGCGGGGAAGAAGAACAAAGCGGAGGAAGTCGTTAGGAGGGAACTGGAGATTAAACCGACGCCGAGGATGTACGCGGCGCTGGGGGACATAACGGATGATGAGGAATGCTATAAGAGGAGCTGGGAGCTAAGCGGGGGGAAGTACGCGAGGGCCATGGCGGCCATGGGTCGTATGAGTTTCGATAAAGGGGACTTCAGGAGGTGCTACGACTGCATGGTTGTGGCGACGAGGGTCAAGCCCCTGAGCCCGAGCGCGTGGTTCCTCCTGGGCAGCGTAAGCATGAGGCTGCAGGAGTTCAAGACTGCGCTGAAGGCATTCAGCTTCGTGGTACAGCAGGTACCGGATGACTGCGACGCGTGGGCGAATGTGGCGGCGGTACACATACATAACAAGAACCCCGAAAGCGCGTACCCGGCGCTCTGCGAGAGCCTGAGGTTCAGGAGGCAGAACTGGAGGGTTTGGATCAACAAGCTTTACTGCTGCATGGACCTCGGGAAGTGGGATGAGGCGGTGCAGGCGGTCCACACGCTGCTCGACTTCAAGACGCAGAAGAGCACCATGAAGGACATACCGGACATGGACGAGAGGGTGGTTAAGGCCCTCGTTCGCGAGACCGTCAAGGGCCTCGAGAAGTGCGTTCGGGAGGGGAAGGGGGAGGAGGACGGGGAGTACCAGGCCAGGGTCAAGTCCTGCGAGAGGGTGCAGGAGATGCTGGGGAGGATCTCGAGCGTCGTGAGGACGGAGGGGTGGGTCTGGGAGGCCTACGCCGAGTTCAACGAGAGGCTGGGGAGGGGGGACGAAAAGGTCCTAGACTGCCTCACCAAGGTTCACAGGTGCAACAACGCTAACGTCTGGGGGAAGGGGGACGACGAGGGGATCGAGAAACTGTGCGGGCTCACGGCAAGGATATGCGAAATTCACTGCAAGGAGGGGGGGGGGAGAGGGCAACAGGAGGTCAAGCAGGGGAGGACGAAGGCCATGTACTTTGCTAGGGGTATCGTCAAGAAATTAGAGAAGGAATACGAATTCAAGGAGGGAGAGAAGTACGGGGAGGAGGGGAAGAGGTTGGTGGAGGTTCTGAAGGGGCTTGAATAATATTGGGGAAGTCTCATAAAAAACCAACATACTGTAGTGTGAGAACGCTTAGGAATCCCTACAAAAGAAGTATAAGCAGTTTTTATTTCCACCGACTGCAGTTTACATTAGATAGCGAAACAGCCCCCCCAATCCGCGCGTCCCCTCCAGTTGCTCGTCTACTGGTAATTGCCCATGGAGATGACGTCGTCGATCTTGAGCACCATCTTCACAACCTGGGTGGCCAAAAGCAACTGTTGCTGCTTTCCAATAAGAGTTTCGAACACCCCCTGATCCTTCATGTTGTTAGTTCCAGACTGGTTGCAGTCAACACCGAGGAAAGGATTGTTTTCCGCTAGCTGCTTCGATTTGACGTTGGCGAGCTCCTCAATGGGAGAAAGCCCGCAGTTCTCGGCGAGAGCAAGAGGGATGTCGTCAAGCGCATCAGCGAAGGCACGAATAGCATACTGGTCGGTGCCCATGACACTGTCGGCATGCTTGCTGACGGCCATGGAGCAAGCGATCTCGGCACTTCCTCCACCGTAGACGACCCTGTTATCCTTTACCAAGTTCCTCACCACGCACATGGCGTCGTGCAGGGACCTCTTCGCCTCGTCGACGATCATCTTGTTTCCTCCCCTCACGACGCAGGTGACGGCGGAGGAGTTCTTGCAGTCCTCAATGACGACCATCTTTTCCTTGGTGGTCCCAAAGGCGATCTCGCGGACTTGTCCACAGGTTCCGAGCTTGTCGGCACTGAGTTCACTAAACCTAGGGATGATGCGGGCTCCTGTGGCAAGGGCGATAAGCTCGAGCTCGACGCCTCCGACCCAGCGGATGGCGGGGAGCTTGTTCTGGAGGAGGAGGTGGTTGGCCTCATCGTCGAATCCCCACTGGCAGATGACGAGGTTGGCTGTGATGGCGTGGTGGCGAGCAAGGCGAGCCAAGGCGAGGGGGTGGTGGTTGTGTTAGTAGTGTGCGGATGACGGCGATGTCTTGCATCTTTCTCCACTCTCACCTCCACTGTCCTTGACCTGCTGGATCATCTTGGTGAAATAAGCCTGCTCATGCTCGTAGAGCTTGTCATACGCATCCTTGGAGGTGATGTCGAGCTTGTGCTTAGTCTTAGGCTTTGGGGGCTCGAAGGGGCAGGTGAGGAGGGCGCACTTGACGTCCTTGACGGTCTTAGCCATCTGGGGGTGAGACATCTCCTTGTCAAGGACGATTCCCTGGACGAGCTCGGTGTCCTCGAGGCGTCCTCCGGGCTTTCCCTCCATCTTGATCATGTCGAAGTTGACGTCCTTGCGTTCGAGGTCGGCAACGGAGAGAACGGCGTTGACGGCGATCTCAGCCATCTTGCGGCGGTTGACGTTGATGATCTTGGAGTTTAGGGTCGTCTCGGCGGTGGTCACGAGGGGCTCGGTATTGTCCTTGGTGAACTCGACGGTGTCTCCGATCTGGCTAAGGGTGTCAAGGGCGACTTTGCAGGCAGCCTCGTATCCCTCGGCAACACGAACGGGGTGGATTCCCCTGTCAAGGAGCTTCTCGGCCTGGGCGAGGAGAGCTCCGGCGAGGACGACAACTCCGGTAGTTCCATCGCCGATCTCGTTGTCCTGAGACTGGGAGAGCTCGACGAGGAGCTTGGCAACCTGGTGCTGGACTTCCATGCGCTCCAAGATGGTAGCCCCATCGTTGGTGATGGTGACATCTCCATCGGGATCAACGAGCATCTTGTCCATGCCCTTGGGCCCGAGACTGGTGCGAAGCACCGAGGAGACGGACTTGGCGGCGAGAATGTTAGACTTCTGGGCCTCGAGTCCCTTGACGCGAGCCTTGGCCTGCTGTTCCTTCAAGATAATGAAGGGGCGGCCGTATTCATCGTATACCACTGCGGGTGAAGATGGGGGGGGGAGAAATTTTAATTTCGCGGAGTGGGGGTGCGGGGGGGGGAAGAAGGAAGGGGTTAGTGGAGCAAAGGGGGGTGACGAGGGGGTTGAGCGGGGGGGGCATCGAAAATTTATTGGGCTCGAAAGGTAAGACAGATATGTTAAAAGTCGTATTCCTCCATTTTGAAAGGACATCCGATGAAGACCCGGGCGCTGCCGAAATCAAATTATGGACCATCTTGGCGATGTTATGCCTGGTACGCTGATGTATTTGGGGAGAACGTCAAGATAAGGTTGTATTTTAGGGGACTTCTACGGCTATATATATACGCACTAGACATGGTAGAAAGAAATTTATTTTGGGATTTGGCAGACTTTTGAGCTTTTCAATTTTGAAGGCTTATTTTCAGTTTGGGATTAAACATTTTCTTTCGTACCATTTCTCTCCGTCAGTCAGTATCTCGTCACGCTCCATTCACTCTATTCCTCTACCAGCCGGTCCTTCGTCAGGTGATGTGCCCGACGTCTCCAGACCAGTTTTTAAAACCCACAACAGTGGTACCCTAACATTCGCTTCGCTTCTCATCACTATCTACTGATAATAGCGGTGAGTTAGTCCCCAAGCATATTGATGCCGCCGTAACTCACTGAGTAATCACGCCAAAAAAAACAAAAACAAAATGCTTCGTTCCATCGTTCCCTTCCAACTATTAGTTTTCATTCTTCTTCTTCTCCCCCCATCAATAGGCCGGCTCGCCCCACTCGCGAACGTCTTCAATGCAGCCTTCGCAATAAATCCCTCCTCCCTCACTTTCGAAAAGATGCTCATCACCACAGTTCCCACAGATTAAGGCGCCGTTGCTTGTGCACCAAGGGACGCATTTGCTGCAAAAGGTATATTCCTCGTCTATGGCGTTGTCACTGCAATGGCCGCACCCCGAAAAATTATCAGAATGACAACTATCACAGGCAATGGCAGTCTTGCAGCAAAAACAAGTGTGCATGATCCCCTGACATCCGCACTCTGTAAAATTGCAGCTCTGACAATTGATGAGCTTCGTAGAATCAGCCACAGTTTCCTTACAATTTGGGCAAGTTGCTGCTGCTGTTGCTGTTGGTGCTGCTGATGCTGCTGATGCTGCTGTTGCTGTTGGTGCTGCTGATTTGGGGTCGTTCGCCGCGTGGGCCTGGGAGGCGTCAGCGCCTTCCTGGTCCATAACTGGGAGGTTTGGGTGGTGGGAGGAGAGGGGAGGGGTGTTTTGGGAAAACCGAAGAAAAGCCGGGGAAGAAGAAATGCTTTTGAAATTAGGGGATGGGGGGGAGAGCGGGGGGGTGTGTGTGGGGGGTGTTTATTTGAAGGGGGGAGAAAGAGTTGGAGAAAGGGGGAGAGAGAATGGGCCCATATATAAAGGAGACCCGATTTTTTTTTTGATTTTTTTTTACTATCAATAATCCATCGAAGTAGTGCTCACAAAATTCAATATATTAACATTTGTGATCATTTACTATATTCATGAATTAAGTTGAAATGCTTGTTGACTTTAGTCAGACATTTATTAACTATTTAACAAAAAGTCAATATTTGGATTTTATATTTCAATTATACAAATAAGTATCAAAATTATAAATTCATAAGACGATTAAGCTCTTAAATATACAAATTGAAGTTCATTTTTTTCATATTATTCTACTGATAAATCGTATCATTGGATACGTTTTAAAATGCTCAAAATGGTATAATGTTTCAATTAAACGCTTAATTGAAAATTTACATAAAATCTCCACATGAATCATAGGCAATTTTTTTTCTGGGACAGATATCGTACCAATGAAGGTCCTGCTCTACGCTGCAATCGTCCTAGCTGCCTCTATTTCTGTAGATGCTTTCAATCCGGTATTAACACGCAAGGTTTTTGGAGTTAGCGTCGGCGGAATTGGTAAGAATTCAAAGATCTCGGCAAAACAATAACACATCATGACCTTCAACGGGATATTTGGGCCTCCATCCACCCTTATTCTGTTCGTTCGTTTTGTCGCTCGTTTTTCTAACTTCACAATATGTCCAAAACTTCCCCCTTCTTAGTCGCTGCTACCCTCAGTCCTCCTGCTTTTGCTGCCGACTACGTCCCGAGGGTTGAGGACCTCAAGGGCATTGCTCAGTTGGGTGTTTCCCTCGACAAGCTCTCCACGCAGCTCGCCGATCCTTCCCAATGGGGTGCCGCCTCGAACTCTTTGGCTCAGTTTGCCCGTGATCCCAAGTTCTACCTTAATTATGCTCGAAACTTCATCTCCAAGACTGTCAAGGAGAATGCAGAGGATGACATGCGGGTTGGTAAGATCAAGCTTGCTACCAGCACGATTATATCCATTAAGGATGTGATTGATACTGGCACAGGTAGCAAGAGTGAGGTTGAGGATGTCGTTGCTCGATGCAAGAAGGCCCAGAATTTAATTGGTGACTTTCTTGGGGACAGCGGGGTCACCGATGAGCGCGTGGTTGCGTTTGTCAAGGCGCACCATAGCTAAGCCCCCAATGGACGTGTGGTTAAAATTTAAGTCGACCACAGCTAAGCCAATAATCTTCCGCTCATTTTATTTCAAACATTAGTTGTTGAGCCGCCAGCTGCTCCTATCCTACACCACCTCCCCCCCCTCCCCCTCCTCTTCGTCGAATCCCAACACCTTGTCGCTGAACCCTCCCGCTTCCATGAAGCTTGAAGGATTCATTCCCTCCGCCCCATCCTTCCCCATCAGGCTTGTGAGAATGTTCTTCAGATCCTCCTCGCTGATGCTCTCCCCCTTCTCTTTGAGGAGCCTGGTGAGGCCGGCCCACTGTATGTTGCCCCCAAGGACCTTGAAGGCCTCAGTGATTTCATCCTTGGAGGTCCCGAAAACGGGCTTGTGATTTACGTAGAGCTTGATGAAGGTGTCCAAATCAATGACATCTGTAGTCTCCCCGGTCTCAGTGAAGTTAGCGTAGTACACCTCCGAGATCATATTCGCGCACTCCTCCTCAGTGGGGTAGTACCCCAGCGCTCTTACAAGGTTAGGGATCTCCTTCAAAGGAACCGTCCCCGTGACCTCCCTCTCCTCGGTGGTGTCCTCCCCCTGAGTCCTCAGCTGCGCGTAGTAAAAGTAGTCAATAAGATCTTCCTTCGTTTCGGGGTCGATGAGCTCGGAGTACATGCTCGCGCTCCCTCCTGCCCCGTCGGCCTTGACGACAGCCTCCTCAATCTTCATTTCCAAAGCCTTGGTCGAGACCTGCCAGACGTTGACGCACTTGTCCGCCCCCCCGGCGGTCACGACAAACCTCCCGTCCCCGCTTACGCTCACGCTAGACACGGCGGTGGGGTGGGCAATCAGTCCCATGGCCTTGGCCGGGTTGCCGTCGAGAGGAACCTGCAATGAAATAAGACAAGGGGTTAGCATAGCAGCAGCAAAATATAAGATATGTCGTGCTCCATCCAACCATTATGTGCGGCTCACCTTTACAATTCCAACAACCTTCTCTGCCGTGCTATAAACCACGTAGGGGCTGGGCCCGTACTGGTTCTTCTCGGGGTTGAGCTGTGGAATGTTGCTCAAACTTGTCAAAGGACCCCCAAACGTTGGGCAAAGGCTGGTCTTCCTACAGCTCTTGTTGTCGGCGTTCCACTGCTTGAACTTAAATTCATTATTGGCGGTGATGACCCTATCCTCGAAGTCACCACCCAACAGGGGGTGCCATAGACAGGTGGTAGGGACAGCGGTCTGCTCGATCTTCGTGGGCTCGTTCCTCAACTTGAGGCCAGTCTCGGCCGTGACGTCGGTCAAATCGTACTCCACCAGCATTCTGTCCTCCCCGACGCTGACCAGCGCCAACCTCCCATCCTCTCTCGTCGCAAACTCCAGCCCAGTGATTGTCCCGCTGTGGCTCTTGTACCTCCCGATGTAGTTCCAGGTCGGGCTAGGCTCGGGGGGCACCCAGGACTCATCGTCTTCGGGTTGCAGCGAAACGTCTTCCTCCACCACGGCGAACTGGTAAAGGGAGACGTAGTTCCCGGCATCGGCGCAGGCGAGCCAAGTGGAGTCGGGGGAGAATCGAAGGTATGTGAGGGGTTGATCTCCGTTAACGAAGGAGGCGGTTTCCTGGAACGTGTCGGGGTCCGTCACTTTGAGAAGCCCAGAAGTCATACCCACTGCCAGTGACCTCCCGATACTGTCAAACTGGAGGCACTGCGGGCGCTGCTTTGCACCGTTTTCTCCCATGAGCTCCTCAACCACCAGCAAAGTCCTGCTCATAAGGTCCCAGAGCTGGAGGGTACCGTCGTAAACTCCAATCACCAGCCTCCCCATCGTAGGGTGGGTGGCAACGCACGGGACTTCGTCTCCGATTCCCTGGACGAGCACGGCACCCCTGCGGTTGTCGGGCTCGATCTCTTGGAAGAGCGCGCACTCCACGCCAATGATATAACTCGTGGAGGTTCCCACGACAAAATCGGGACAGCAAAATTCCGCCCTCTCGTCCACATTTGACGGCAAGTTGGTGGCAAAGCTGACGTTAGTGACAGGCCCTGCATTCAGGTCCTCGTACCATGCCATAATCCTCAAGCTTTGGTCGTAAAACCTTACACATCCGTCCTCTCCTGCAACGACAAGGTACTTCTCGACGAAGGACATGAAGTTCACCCTACCCTCGCTGAGCTTGATGCTCTTCACCATGCTTTTCAGCGGGCTGGTTTCCGAAAATTTTGGACCAGCGCCCGTAATGTCGTCCTGCGATGAGCGAAGCGAGTCGTAAAAGAGAAGGTTGGGGATAGTGCGTGAGAAATGTGGCAGAGTGTCGAGGAGAGGGCGTGTCTTGTACAGGAGTGCGCCCCTGTGCGCCGGCGTTCTCAACTCGTCGTCTCGCTCCTCCGTCCATTCTCACCTCCTCATTGTTGTCCCCCTCCTCTTTCTCCACAGCATCCCAAAGCACTACCTCTCCGTTGGTGGTCGAGGTTATCGCCGACGTTTGGCCGGGCATGAAGATGGAGCTCACAAAGCTGAAGTGGCCCAGGGTCTTCCTGTCGCTCTTGCTGAGGAGAGGGGAAAATGGTACTAACTGGTAACTCTCCCAAGTCCAAAACACGATATTACTGTCGCCGTTGGTGACGATCTCCCTGGAGTCACCGGGGTTAAAGGCTACGCTTGTGTGGGCAGAGGCCGACGACTGAACGTTAGGAACGGTGCAAGTGTAAAGGGCAGAGTCAGTCTCAGCAGACCACTCCCAGAGGCTCAGGTCCTGCCCTCCAGCCATGCCGTCCTGAACCTTCCCGAGAGAAGCCAAGAACATCGAGTCTCCACTGATGGCAAGAGCCGCAACCCCTCCCTCGTGGGGCCCAAATATAGTCTTCACAGGGGTCCCAGTCAAACTGTCCCAAACGACAATAACACTGTCTGGGCCTGAATCAGCAGTCGCGATCCACTTCTTGTCTTCAGACACGCAGGTGGCAACGATTTCGTTACAGTGACCCTGCAGAAGCTGCTGAGTCTTCGAAGCATAGTCATAAATGATGCCTGTGTGGGCAGTCGTGTAGAAGATGGCTGATCTGTTTTCACTGGCAAGGGAGTGCACTTGACCCTTGAACCCAAACGACCAGTCGAGGGTTAGCGCGTTGCTCGACAGGGGAGGCACCTCTTCCATGGTAATCTAAAGCTGGGTCGTGGGGGGCGTACAGAGGGGCCCAAATATGAAGGAGCCTTAACCGCTGCTGCTCCCAACTTTGGGTCAGGTAAAAAAAGAAGTTTGACACATTTAGTGAAATTCATCGTGACTCACGGCAAAATTAGAACAAAATCCACAGAATAAAGAAAATATCAGGCCGCCACCGGAACCGGACGACGGACAGCCACCTTAGTGACACATTTCCTAGAAATGGACAAATTCGAGAATGGGGAAGGGCCCGGGGAAGAGCCCCTTTATAGCAATAGCAGTGGGAGGTCGAATAACGGGGATCGCTTCTCCGAAGGCACCCCGATGTCACCACTTTCACAGGCGGGAGTAGCACCCAAGGAGGGAGAGGTTTCAACGGGAAGTGAAGGCAAGGGGAGGAAACAAGGGAGGCAGAGAATGTTCTCAAGGAAAGGTCTATTAAAGGCGGCGCACAACCTCGACAATCAAATTAAGGGTAGTGTAAAGGGAGCGAGAGCCAAGGTGCGTTTGCGGTGGAGGGATTGTACACATTACATGGGTTGCCAAGAGCTCATTATGCCATTGCCCGGCGAGACGAGCGAGCGAGCGAGCGAGCGAGCGAGCGAGCGAAATGCCTGGGAACTAATCAGCGAACTGACCACTTGGCCACCTGACATCCCCCCCCCCTAACCATACACATTCACTTTCCTCCACAGCTGTACAGAACGGTTCAGAAACCAGAAGAGACAAATGAAAATGACACGAGCGTGGAGATTGGGGGCAGGTACGGGCGGTTCAAGAGCATGACCAGGATCGGGAAGGAGGGGGAGCCCTTCGTCGACGCGCCATTGATGCAGAACGAAGTGAAGACCAAGACCAAGTACGAGTCTGGAGTTCGCCTCAAGTGCAAAGAGTTCCTCGACCACCCCCTGACGGAGATATTCATGTTAATCATGACAGTGGTTGCGCTCTTTATTACGGACTCGAACCAAGTGCTGGGGAAGGAAGAAGCCGACTTATACGTTCAGTACTTCTGTCTATTCATCATGTTCGTCTTCTTGGCCGAGCTCATAGTGCTCTCTTTCTGCAAGCAGAACTATTTCGTGAAGGACACTTATTTCTGGCTCGATTTGCTCGCCTGTGTTTCACTCATTAGTGACATTCCTGCAGTGGTGGTCGAGGTTGTCATACCCTCCGGCATGGTCGCCGCGAAAGCAGGCAGGGCAGGCAGGGCTGCGAGGGTCGGAACCCGTGCAGGAAGAATCGTCAGACTGGTCAGATTGACTAGATTAATGAGGCTGACAAAGCTCGTAAGGATAGGGAGGATATATGCCGCAATAAGCGACGAAGTTACGGTGTCAGAAAGGGTTGAGAACAAGCCGCGCGGGTCGGAATTGAGCATAGGGAGGCGCATGAGTTCCATGGAGAATTTGAACATGCGCATCAAGGCGGCTAAGAGCGAACAGGGCAAAAACACGGTCGCAGCGTCAATGGTTGAAATGACCATCTCCAAAGTCATCGTGGGGGTGCTCCTAATGCTTTTCGTTATGTCCATGATTGAGAACATGAAGTCAGACGAATCTGCGGAGCAGGTGAGAAGGGGGGAGATAGAAGACTGAAGTTGTGGGTTGGGCGTCGCGTCGCGTGGCTTGCCGATCGATCGATTTTTCTTCTCTCACACTTACTTTACCCCACCCCTCCCCTCCCCTCCCCCCTCCCCCACCTTCCTAAAAAAAAAGTCCCTTCATCAGATGTACTTGGTCAGAGATATGATTGCTCCTTCTAATTTCACCACTTTGGTGGACGAATACTTCCTGAAGCAAAGCTCTTGCTTCTACCTGCGGGTAGGGGACACTGTCTACAAAAATGAGTGGGAGTCCTTTAAAAATCAGCGATCAAAGGAGGTCTCTTATCTCTTCCTTCCCACAGACCCAGAGGACGACATCGAGATTCTCTCGCCTGGACAGTATCTAGTGGCCGACATCGAGGCGTGGTACGACGTGAAGAAGGACGAGGACGACGTCGCAAACGCAAACATCATGACCACGAGCTTTGTCATTTCCCTCCTATTGGGGTGGATGTACATTTTCCACAAGCACTCTAAAAGGTTTGCGGCGAAGATCGCAGTTCCACTTTCCGTCATCGGGGCGGACATGAAGAGGGTGTCGCAGCTAGTCTTCAAGGACGAGCAGCCCATGCCCACCAACACTGTGGAAATCCAGAGGATCCAGGAAGCCTTCTTCCAGATGAAAAACGCTATTTATTCCTTTGCTAAATACGTCCCCAAGGAGATCGTCCTCAATATGACGCTGCACAGGAAGATGGCCAAGCTGGGCGTGATCCCCCGCCCAATCACCATCTTCTTCTCCGACATTGCCGGCTTCACCACGATCTGCGAATCCCTCCAACCGAACGAAATCCTTAAAATGCTATCCGAGTACTTCAGCGCTATGAGCAAGGTGATCGTAGAAACGGAGGGCATCCTGCTAGAGTTCATAGGGGACGCGATCCTCGCAATCTGGAACGCTCCCTACGACGTCAATGACCACGCCATTGCCTGCATAACGGCGACCCTGCAGATGCAGAAAAAGCTCAGGGAGCTCAAGGCCAAGTGGGACGCCTCGGGGTACCCCCCCATCGCGATCAGGTGCGGGATCCACACGGACGAGGTGTTCGTGGGGAACCTCGGGGCCCCGGACAGGATGAAGTACGGCGTCATGGGGGACGGAGTCAACCTGGCAAGCAGGCTGGAGGAACTCAACAAGAGGTATGGGACACAGCAGCTCATATCAGACAAGACGTACGCGTGCCGGAACGTGAAAGAGCTCTTCACACTGAGGCACGTGGACAGGGTGGTTGTGAAGGGAAGGAGCAAAGCCACGGACCTGTACGAGGTTTGCGGATTCTCCCACGAAAGGATCGAGGACTGGAAGCTCGATTTCAACTCGAAGTACAAGGAAGCTATGGACCTTTACTTTGCGACAGAGTTCAGCGAGGCATTCGACAAGTTCGAGGAGGCCAAGGGGCTGACACCGGAGAAGAAGGACACCAGCTGCGACACGCTGATGAGCAGGTGCCTGGACTATATGGATAATCCTCCGGCGAAGGGGAAGGACTGGGACGGAGCGAGCATATTGACTAGCAAGTAGTCATAAAACAATCGTTTTCAAAATAAATGCAGGGAAAATATTGTTTTTTGTGCCCATGGATTCTTTGTTTCCAAGGGCTTCTTGCTTGGATTGGACTCATTCTATAGTCAACATGTGAGCAGCCTTTGCTTTATATTTGCGGCAATTTGAAGTGTACAAATAGGGCATCATTGGCATGTGTGCAGGATCCCTTGGTTTGTTCTTGCTTTCCTTGTTGTGGTGTTGATTTGGAGGTGGCATATCCTCGGGGAAGCTCTCGATGTAGTGTTATGTTTATGTTCCTTTGAGGTCATTTGATGGTAAATTGATGGTATACAGGTGTATGTTGGTGTTACTGTGTATCAATCATATCATTAGTTGTCATTTTAATAGCTTTAGGAGGAAATGAATGAGACCTTCACGGACTCCTTTCCGGTTACAATCCATCATTGTGGATTTATAACTCTCTCTCTCTCTGTCTAATGTCTAAACCTAACCCAAAACTACTTATCATCTTACTATTCTTACTCACCACACCTTCACATCAGGTCACATTTTGTACGTGCATCAAAATACCGTCACATCTACTCAGATCCTCCAAAGGCAGAGCATTGCTGGACAGGCTTCCGCCTCTCCACCACTACGGGGGAGCAGACATACATCAAGGCATCAGCGAAGTACTTTGCCATTGCGGTCTCGGGGGGGGGGGGGCCCTTTGTCGTCATGGACATCAACAAAACTGGGAGATTTGACGGATCTCTCCCAAAGGTTCAGGGGCACTCCTCATCTGTCTTGGACTTTGACTGGAACCCCTTCGACGACAGCATGGTTGCCTCCGCGTCTGACGACTCCACTGTCAAGGTCTGGCAGATCCCAGAAGGAGGCCTAACCGAGAACCTCACCGAGCCCCTCGTGGACCTCAAGGGGCATGGCAGAAAGGTCACCCTCCTCAAGTTCAACCCCACCGTCAACAACGTCCTGGCCTCGTGCAGTGGCGACCAGACGGTCAAGATTTGGGACATAGAGAAGGTAAGATTGGGTCGGGGCAGAGTTGAGGGTGGGGATTTTGGGGGCTGATTTTAGGGGTGCTGATTTTAGGGGTGCTGACATTCATTCCCTTACCCCCCTCCCCTCCCCTCCCCTCCCCTCGTCACCCCCCCCCCCCACTCCTTACCAGGCTGAAGCTATCAACACATTCTCCGGAAACCAGGAGCTCACCCAGGACCTTGCGTGGAGCTTCAACGGAGATATTCTCGCAACCTCTTGCAAGGACAAGAACATTCGTCTCGTTGACGGAAGGACTGGCAACGAGGCCGGCATCATCGCCACCCCCCACGAGGGCTCCAAGTCAGTCAAGCTCGCCTACCTCGGCAACAGCGGCAAGCTCGCTTCCTGCGGCTTCACACGCCAGTCCCAGCGCGAGCTCAAAATCTGGGACCCCAAAATGCCAGACAAGCCAGTCAAGAAGGTCGACATTGACCAGGCCGCGGGAGTCATCATGCCATTCTTCGACCCCGATACCAACGTTCTATACCTCGCCGGAAAGGGAGACGGGAACGTTCGTTACTACGAGTATATTGACAACGACCCCTGGGCGTTCAGGTGAGATTGGGGTGGGAGTGTGTGTATGTGTGTGGGGGAACGGCAATCGCGAAGGGCACCTGAAAGCCACAAGCCCCGTCTCACTTCAACCCCACAAACCCATCTCACTCCCCTCCAACTCCCCCCCACCTCCCACCCCCAGCCTCTCGGAATTCCGTTCCACCACCTCCTGTAAGGGGATGTGCATGGTGCCCAAGCGCGCCAACAACATCATGGGGTGCGAGACCGCTAAGATGCTGAAGCTCACCCCCAACGATGGAGTACAATGTCTTTCTTTCATCGTGCCCCGCAAGTCCGACGCGTTCCAGGACGACATCTTCCCGGACACCGCCGCGCCCGTCGCCGCTCACAGTGCCGATGAGTGGCTCGCGGGGAGCTCAAAGAATCCTGTAACCATGCCCCTCGACCCCGCCAAGGCCGGATCCATCCCTGGAGCCGGAGCCCCCAAGAAGGCCTTCAGAACCGTCGGCACGCTCTCAAAGGAGCTCGACGAAGCCAACAAGAGGATCGAGATGCTCGAGGCAAAGCTCAAGGAGGCCGGAATCTCCTTCTAGGGCGCCCCACCAATGAGGGCGGACGACGAGGAGGGGAGGAGAACAGTAGACGAGGTGCTCAAATTGAAATTCAGAAAACAAATCAGAGTTACACAAAAAGCAAAACACATTTCTTTTGTGTGCCCCACCCTCCTGCGCTTCCTTAAATCTTCTTTCTCTCCTCGTCCCCCCCCATGAGCTTCTCCTCAGTCTCTAACAACCCCTCAAAATACTTCACGGTCTTCACCTTCAACTCCATCGTTGCGTCCCTATCACAAACGACGACCGCCTTGGCGTGCTCCTGGATGCAGCTCACAGTCCACATGTGGTTGATGCCCTCCTCGATGCACATGTGCAGCGCCATGGCCTTGTTGAATCCTGTGATAAGGATCATTACCTCATCACTGGCCATCACTGTTCCGACCCCCACCGTTAAGGCCATCTTCGGCACCTTCTCAATGTCGTTGTCGAAAAAGCGGCTGTTGGCGACAATGGTGTCGTACGCTAAGGTCTTAATGCGGGTGAGGGATTTTAAGGAACTCCCAGGCTCATTAAACGCAATGTGACCGTCAGGACCAATACCCCCCATGAATAAGTTTATACCACCAGCGGCAGCAATCTGGGGAGGAGGAGGAGGAGGAGGAGGAGGAGGAGGAGGAGGAGGAGATGGGTAAGAAACGCGAAAAGGCAAACAAAGCGGCAACTCAGCAGCTCAACTTGCCTTCTCCTCGTATGCCCTGCACTCCTCGGTAAGAGCAGCCAGACTCTTATCGCCGGCATTACCGTCCAACATGTTGATATTCTCAGGCTGGATGTCCACGTGATCGAAGAAATTCTTGTGCATGAAGGAGTGGTAGCTTTCAGGGTGCTCACGAGGAAGACCCACGTACTCATCCATATTGAACGTAATGACGTCCTTAAAGCTCACTTCACCGGCCTTGTACATCCTAATGAGAGCATTATAAGTTGGAAGAGGGGTAGATCCGGTCGGGAGACCAAGCACAAACTTTGGACGATGTCTGGGCAATCCGTGCAAGTTTGGACAAGAAGAGTAGGAGTGAGTCGGGGGCGAAGTTTTCGAGTCAGCAAATCGTCGGGGAGAGCACAAGCGGAAAGGACTATCCAAAATTTCGGGAATACCCCCTCAGCACAATGAATTCCCCCGACAACCCCTACTCACCTTGTCGGCACGAATGAATTTATTCTCATGGCTATGTGAGACGAAGCCCATTTTCCGCAATCGTTCTTATTCTCGTTGATAATCAGGCGCATGATTGGTTGCAAGCAGAGTCGATGTTTAGGAAGTGGCACACAAAGCAATCAAGGTGAAGAAGGTGCTGCGGTCTTGGGTTTTGGGGAAGGGTGGGAAATTGAGGAAGTAAAGCTTTCCTTCTTGGTACACTTCATCACAACAAGACGGCGACAAATGATTACCGTCGTGCTTTACACTTCAACCACGTATACCTCTCACCCGAACAAGCACCGTACCGCTGCTTGGTAACAATAAAATAATGAACATTTTCGCCAAAAATACAACATTCGTGAACATTTACGAGATAAATTTTTACATATCGGGCGGGTAAATAACACCACAACCCTTTCAATAGTTTCGTCGTCATCCCATTCTCTCAAACATTTACCACACCTTTCCTGTCAATCAGCCCTGCATTTCTGACTTTGCAGCTTTTGCCTGAACTATTTGTGGATCCCTAATATAACTCCAACCAAACCGATAACAACAAAGGGACTGCGCCTAAGAAGCTTAAAAAAAGAAATAAGCTCCGAGAGCACTCAATTGCGTGCGTACACCGGCCATAAGTGAATTACTATCTGAGCTGTCGTGCGAGTCAACTTTAAGCCTTGAACCCTTGAAGGACTGGGGCCAAGGGGCGGGGGCTGAGAAGGTGAGTTTAGGGGGAGGAAAAATTAGTTGGAGCGTTGGAGGGGCGGAGGGGCGTAAATCAACGGAAAGTGGCAACAGAAATACCCTGAGGATAGAGGAATCGTTTGAAGCAATTCATTTTGTGATGTAAAAGGAAAATGAGATGGGTGAAACGGCTTGAGGGACCGAGGGCAACATCTCTCTCAAAGATGTGACGAGACCGGCAGTATTCTCACTCTCACCAAATGTACGCATGCCCCCTACAGATTCTAAATCCCAGGAGAGTTGAGCTCACAGCACTGGACAAGAAAAACGATCCCCGAGGAGGGAGAGAAGAGCGTGCGAGGGAGAGTGCTATACTTGAGGTTGACGCCTCGATGTCCGATAAATGCCATTCAGTACCCGATCTAGGCCATGAGAGGCAAGTTACTCCGTCTTCGTCAATTGACAGACCTCGTGGGGACGCTGGACAAGGTGAGAGAGTCGTGTCAGTGGTTTTAGGGGTGGAGACGTGTGATATTCTGAAGGGAAATGGGGACGATATGTAGGAGCACGCGTGAAAATCTTTTCATTTTGACTAATAAACACCATTATCGCCATTATCGCAGACTCTGAAAATGGACATGAGGACGCTGAACGAGGTGAGTTGTGCGTTCAGCGCCGGAAGATAGAAAGGACAATTTAATACTTTAGGAGAGAGCAGGAGAGTCGCGGGAGGACGCGTCGATGCTTTGTATTTGTTTCTCACTTTTGCAATGTGTTGTGTTGTCCCCTTCGCAGTCTCTAAATCTAAAAGCTCTCATGAGGACGCTGGACAAGACCAAGGTAAGTTCGATTCAGGGAGTCGCAGGGGGGGAGACCCTTGTAGTTTTTCTCACCACCTGCGTGTGGAACGCGCGGAGCCGTTCGCGGAGGGCCTGGCCCTCGGCGTCGAGCTCGACGGGCGGCGGCCGCGGCGACCGCATGGGATCCGTCGCCGGCGACTGCGTGGGTTCCGTCTGCGGCCACCGCATGGAGCGCTTCTACGGCGACCGCATGGGTTCCGTCTCTGGTGACCGCGTGGGGCGCTTGATATGCTACACAGAAACCAGGAGCACGCGTTGAAATCTCTTCATGTTGACTAACATAACAAACGCCATAATCGCCATTACCACAGACTCCAAAAACCGCCACGAGGACCCGGGACGAGGTGAGTTGCGCGTTGAGAGCCTGAAGAGAGAGATTTCATTTTGATACTCTAGGGGAGAGCGGGAGAGTCGCGGGAGGAAGCGTTGAAACTTTGTAGTTTTTTCTCACCGCCTGCGTGCGGAACGCGCGGAGCCGTTCGTGGAGGGCGTGGCCCTGTGGAGGGCCTGGCCCTCGGTGTCGAGCTCCATGGACGGCGGCCGCGGCGCACGCACGCGTGGGCCGGTCTGTGGCGACCGCATGTGATCCATCTCCAGTGACGCGTTGGTTCCGTCTATGGCGACTGCATGGGACGCTTCTACGGCGACCGCATGGGTTCCGTCTCCGGCGACCGCGTGGGGTGCTTGATATGCTACACAGAAACGAGGAGCACGCGTTGATATCTCTTCATGTTGACTAACATAACAAACACCATAATTGCCATTACCGCAGACTTTGAAAATGGTCATGAGGACGCCGGACGAGGTGAGTTGTGCATTGAGAGCCAGAAAAGAAAAATACATTTTAATACTCTAGGAGAGTGCTGGAGAGTCGTGGGAGGGCGTGTCGAAGCTTTGTATTTTTTCTCAATGCCTGCATGCGGAACGCGCGGAGCCGTTCATGGAGGGCCTGGACCTCAGCATCGAGCTCAATGGGCGGCAGGGCACGCGCGCGCGCGCCGATCTGTGGCGACCGCATGGGATCCATCTCCAGTGACCGCATGTGTTCTGTCTGCGGCGACTGTATGGGACGCTTCTGTGGCGACCGCATGGGTTCTGTCTGCAGCGACCGCATGGGTTCCGTCTCCGGCGATCGCGTGGGGCGCTTGATATGCTACATAGAAACGAGGAGCACGCGTTGATAGCTCTTCATGTTGACTAACATAACAAACACCATAATCGCCATTACCGCAGACTCTGAAAAGGGCCACAAGGACGCGGGACAAGGTGAGTTGTGCGTTAAGAGCCAGAAAAGAAAAATATATTTTAATACTCTAGGGGAGAGTGGAAGTGTCGCGGGAGGGCGCGTTGAAGCTTTGTATTTTTATCTCACTTTTGCAATGTGTTGTGTTGTCCCCTTAACAGGCGCTAAATCTAAAAGCTCTCATGAGGACACTGGACAAGACCAAGGTAAGTTCGATTCAGGGAGTGGTAGGGGGGGGGGCCCTTGATATTCTACACGGAATCGGAGGAGCACGCGTTGAAATCGTTCGTTGAGGGCCTGGCTCTCGGCGTCGAGCTTGTCGGGCGGCAGCCGCGGCGCACGCGCCGGTCTGCTGTGACCGCATGGGATCCGTCTCTGGCGACCGCATGGGATCCATCTCCAGCGACCGCGTTGGTTCCGTCTGCGGCAACCGCATGGGACGCTTCTGCGGCGACCGCATGGGTTCCGTCTCCGGCGACCACATGGGGCGCTTCTGCGGCGACCGCATGGGGCGCTTCTGCGGCGACAGCATGGGTTCCATCTCCGGCGACCGCGTGGGGCGCTTCATATGCTACACAGAAACGAGGAGCACGCGATGATATCTCTTCATGTTGACTAACATAACAAACACCATAATCGCCATTACCGCAGACTCTGAAAATGGTCATGAGGATGCCGGACGAGGTGAGTTGTGCGTTGAGAGCCGGAAGAGAGGAAGGACAATTTAGTACTCTAGGGGAGAGCGGGAGAGTCGCGGGAGGGCGTGTCAAAGCTTTGTATTTTTATCTCACTTTTGCAAAATGTTGTCGCAGTTGCTAAATCTAAAAGCTCTCATGTGGACGCTGGACGAGGTGAGTTTGCGTAGTCGTGTAGACGAACAGTAGGTTATATTAATTGTTCAGGGGAGGGCTGGCAAGCCGTTTTGAGGGAGTTTAAGATTTTGCCTTATTTTGACCTTTATCCACCAAAAACTCCCACCCCCCAAAACCTCAGAAATTTCTTCCCCTCCTCAACTTCAACCTGGGTTTGAAAATGTCAACTCCGGCATTTCTAGCGATCCCATTGACGGTCGAGTTGCAAACGAGAAATATTTAAGCACTACACCGCCTGGCGTCGAGTGTGCGACTCCCGGCTGCACGACAGTTGGCCTTGCGACTGTCAGCCATGCCACTACCGCTCAGTCCACGAGAGCAGATCTTCACAACACCGTCATGAATGACCCCCTGCAGCCACTCTCCAGCCCCGATCAGACACCCTCCGCAATACGCGGCCCTGTAGATATCGAATTTGCAGCTCTTGGACCCGAACAAGGCAAACTTGTGAAGCTTCTTGAGGAGAGAGGAGCAGTTGAAGGCCTCATCGACACTTCCACCGGCGGCGACCGTGTGAAAGTTTTAGAACTCGCTGATGTTTTGCACGACGAGCGTGACAAGATCGTTGACTATATCCTCACCGATTGTGAGCAGGGCAAGTTCCGAAGGAAGACCCTCCAGGAGTATGACGAAAAGGAAGGAGTCATTCACAGAGTCGTCTACTGGCAGCACTACAGCAGCAGGAATAAGTTTGTCGAATTTCTCCTCGACGTCAGGGTCGTATCTCCCGACGAATTGACTAGCATTATGGAGTTGGCACCCCTTGATGAGGATGACCTTTCTGATGAGGCAACTGCAAAGCTTGTCGAGATTCTAGCATTAACAAATACCAAGACTGTTAAGCGAGGTGTCATTAAGGGGGAGCTCAGCTTCACTGATTTTGAGTTTGGACAAACTGCTGTCACCATGGTGGGAACTCTCAAGGCAGAGAAGAGGGTAACAGAGACGAAATCAGAAGTCGATGTTCGCACAAACAAAAGCTCAAAGAGTGGGCGCCCTAGTTTCAAGAGTGTGCGTCCTACTTTCAAGAGTGTGAGTTCCACGAGTTCTAGGGTTGAAGGCTGGAACAGTGGCAGGATCAAGAAGGGCGACGTCAAGGCTGCGTATGCAGCAGTAAAGGGTATCCTGGAGAAGGTCAGCAAGCGGTTCAGACAGCCTGATGTCATTGATGAGAGGAGGAAGCAGCACTTTGTGGAGGAGGTCATGCCAAGGGCACCACCTCTGACAAGAGAGGAGGACGCAATGTTGGAGAGGGTTGGGAGCCTAGAGAAGGAACTTCACACAAAAGGGAAGAGAGTCAAGGGGACATTGAAGGAGGGCATTGACAAGTTCCTGTGGAGAGAGGGGAATAAGGTGTGGGGAGCCTTTGGGGTCACTGTGGACAAGTCAGCAAAGGGTGTTTTGGCAGAGGAATTTCTGTTTGACGCATTTGAGTGGTCAGAGGAGCACTTCAAAAATAATGGGAACTTACCAAGAGTTATCAGGAAGGATGTCGATGGAATTAGAAGCACGCACTATCATGTAGGTAAGAAGGTCCCTGCCACTACCAATCGACTATTTGGGAATTGGTATGTGTGGAAGGAAGTCAAACTTGAGAACGGCCAGACTTCCTACATTGTAGCTTTTGTGCCACTGACAGAGTACCCTGGAGGAGGCTTCAAGGACCTTAGTAAGGAAGGATTTGTGCTAGCAGAGACTACAGGCGTTTACTTCTTCAATGAGATTGCTCCAAATGTCTGTAGAGTGACACGCATTCAAACAGTCGATCTGAAATTTAGTGGCATTCATAAGACAGTGATTGACAAAGCAATTGACTACCTTGCAAAGAGTCAGCTTGTTGAGGCCAACAGGTTGCAGAAGAAGTTCAGGAGGAACGGGAAGGAGGTTGATGCTGAGGTCAGGGGGGCCTTGGTAGAGAGGATGAGGGAAGGAGTTGAAATGGAGGAGGACCAGAAGAAGGTGTTTAGGGAGGTGGAGGAGCTCTTTGGTGGGGAGGATGAAAAAGGGTGGGGACCTCTTGAGTCACCTTACGAGGGAGTGAAGATGGAGATAAAGCACAAGCAGCAGGAGAAAGGAAAAAAGACACTTGGTTTTGGAAGAGCTGAGTGTGTTGCCGACTGCTCAGCCGAGGAAGCAGCTGCTTGGTTCTTTGAGTACTGCAGCAGGGAGAGGATGGCAGTGCATAAAAAGGAAGGCAACCCTGCAAGACTGGAGATGGGGAAGGGTGGCAAGGGAAGGATAAATGAGAAGCTGTTTGCAACAGTCAAGAAACTTCGCTTCCCTCTTCAGAAAAGAGAGTTTGTGATGAGATATGTATGGCAAAAAGTACAGCATGACAACACGTTGTCTGTAGCC
The DNA here is from genome assembly GCA_030267965.1 of Triparma columacea. NCBI lineage: Eukaryota > Bolidophyceae > Parmales > Triparmaceae > Triparma > Triparma columacea. The sequence goes on along the minus strand of BRYA01000083.1, from coordinate 5,588 downwards.
TTTGTCCCAGCTGAGGAGAAGGTTGACTATGGGGGAAACCTTGGAAAGCTTGTGGGGGCAACAACTAGTGGCATTCTCACTGCAAAGAACATTGAGGACCATAATGGCGTTCTCCAGTGTAAAATTACATTTACCCAATTTATGGATGCAGGGGGGCACATTCCAGTAAACGTAGTCAACAGAACAATACCAAGAGGATTAAGTCCAATAGTAGCACTTAGGGATTCCTTCAAGCGGGATGAAGAGGTTGATAAAGCTGCACTGGCCTCTCTTGCCAACATCATCAAGAATGAGCCTCAAGATTACTCTGAGGAGGAGAAGGATGCAATCAGGAAGGGGAAGAAGTTCTATGAGAAGTGCACCAAGAGTAAGCATTTTGAAGACCTGAAGAGTCCTGACCCACGAGTCAAGATGAAGTCAGTGCACATTGAAGGCAAGAGTCTTGTTTCGGGTGTAGGCGAGGTAGTTATAGACGCTTCTCTGCAAGAGTGCGTAGCATTTGAATTCACCAAGGACTCAAGAGAGAAACTAGCTGGGCTGAAAAACAAGAGAGTTGTGAAGCAGAAGATTAAAAAGCTAAACAACCACTCACAACTCTATTTGAGCGAGAGAAACCTGGGCATTCCTGGATTCTCAAACAGAGAATATAAGACAAGCTGCGTCTGGAAAAAAGAGGAAGGAATGAAAGAAAGATGCTGGGTTGTATATGAGGACACTACAGAACTAAACAAGGAGTTCCCACTTAAGCAAGGAAATGTTCTAGGATCTTCAAAGACGGTGTGGCTGTTTGAAGAACTAGAAAAGGTTGGTCGGATCCCTCAGACAAGAGCAGTAATGGTGCCTACAATTGATATCGGAGGAAACGTCCCGAACATTGTTATGAACAGACAAGCTCACAAGTTTGCTTCTAATATGATTCACATCAGAAACAAGTTTGACAAGAGCAAAGAGATTGACACCTTCAAGAGACAGCAGATCATTGCAAAGTTTGAGGAGATTGCAATTGAGGGAGCACCAGGGATTGAAAGTCACTTTGATGAGATTGACGGAGCTCAAGAGATCAGTAGTGCATTGTCTGGACATACATTGATAAAGGCAGAGAAGGGAATGGGATGGGGGAAGACTTCAATAAGTGTGAGAGCATCCCACAAGGAAGTTGCAGCATTCTTCTCGAACCTTAAAAGTGGAGTTGGATCCCAGCATAAGCTTCATAGAGTCAACAACAAGATACTTGTCATCACAGCTGAACAGGAAGGGCAACTCACAGCTGTAAGGTTCTTAGATGCTGGCCAGATGAAGACAGACGTTGAAATGATGACTAGACATAAGGGTTTAAGCAAACAGAGTATAATTAAGCACCTTAGCATGGCAACTGATGCTGCATACTACTTTGACAACCTTCTCGAGAGCACTAAAGCAGGGGAACAGGATGGGAGGAGATTTGGAGAGCAGCTGATGGAGAGAGTGAAGAAAAAGAATTCTGGGGACAGTAAGGTAGAGATCGTGAGGCAATTTATTGCTGCCAATAGGGCACTGAGAGAGACTACGGAGCAGCATGGTTTCATGAGAACTCTGCTATATGCTATTGTAATGAACAAATTTAAAAAGAGAGCGACAAATGAGGGAAAGGATAAGAGTGAGGAGGAAGCCAGGGGGTGGGAGATTGGGAGTGCAATGAAAGCAGTCATGTTGACTACTTTGACTGCTGCTCACGCTGTAGACGAATGGGCACATCAATTCAAAGAAGTGCAAGAAGTCATGAATGAACAAGGGTGGTTAAGACCAATGCTTGAGGAGATAGTTATGAAACTATTAATGAAGTCTACCTTAGGCTTAAAGGCAAGAGTGACTGTTGGTGCTGCCACAAGCATGGTTGATTTGGTGACTGATGTGTATGTGACATCCATGTTTTGGAAAGATGAGAAGGAAGGGTACTTTAAGGCATCTTTGGCAAGTTTAGCAGTATCTCTTGGGATTCAGATGCTTTGTGTTTGGTTTCAAAATAGGAGGCTGGGGGTGAAGAGGGTGCTTAGGGAATGGGTTCCAATCTTGCTCGGGTACAAGCCTGCAGTTGATGCTTACAGGGTGGCAACTGGAGCAAAGCAAGAGGTTGGGGCTGCAGTTGACACAGTGTATGAGATGACATTGATGAAATGCATTGAGATGTTTGCTGAGGCAATTCCTGGAGTGATCATCCAACTTATGGCTATAGCAACAAGCGACAAAGAGGTTGGCAATTCAGCATGGCTTTCAATTGCAGTGTCAGCAGTTACAACAGGCTTTGCCTCTGCAACAATAAGTTATGACTGGGACACCGACCCGATGAATAGAGAGCAAGTGCCTGACTTCTATGGGTATGTTTCTGCAAATCCCACCAAAAGATCTATCATATTTGTTGCAATGATGCTCTTTAGTGCAGGTATGCTTGTATTAAGATGCATGACAATAGTTGTGTTAGGGCTACTTGGTGGTAGATGGGTCTCTTTGTATATTGGGGCCGATCTTGGTCTGTATTTGTTGGTAAAGGTCTTAAGAGGAGACTTTTGGTATTGGATTCCTCTTGGTGGCAATGTAGAAATAGTGAGCAGCATAGTAGCTAGAGTGTTGGTGAAAGTGGTGACAGACTTTACATCAATTGTGCAGTTTAGACATCCTAATGAGGCTGGAGGGTTGAATTGGATGTTTGGATTTTTATTGACAATGGGAAGTCTTCCAATAGCTATATTAGTAGCTGAACAGGGAGATGTTGCAGAAAGGGGGCTTAAATTGGCATGGAAAGTAGTTGGACTCGTTATACCATTTACAATTGTATCTTTTGCCATCTTTCTCTTGAGTACTGAGAGGAAATATTTTGGCACCTTTATCAGTTTGCAAAGGGGAAAGGACTTAACAGTACAGCGATTTAGAGATTCAGCTGATGAGGCATCTAAAGCAGATTCAGTGATCAATAACTCAAAGCACCTCTGGAAGTCAATTGATGAGGAAGTAAAAGCTTGGGTAGAAGCAAACTGGGAGAGATGGGAGGAGGAGAAGCCAAATTGGTTTGATGACGCTATTAGGGCTAGAGTGCCAGTTGAATACATTCCAGGAGCAGGAGATGCTAGAAGGAGAGAGAGTGTGAGGAGAGCAAGTATTGACGCCGAAGCTGAGGGTGGTCTAGCAGGTGCTTTGGGAGCAAATATTAGGAGAGCAAGTGTTGGGTTGGACATTAAAGGTGCACTAATTCCTTCACATGCCGTGAATGATACTACACAAGACTTTGCAGGTTTAGATCCTAACAAAATAGGAAAGTTGTTGGGTGAGCAACTGTTGGTTGCATTAAGCTTTAGGAAGAAGGGAATGACAAAGGAGGAGGCAGTGAGGTCATTTATAGGAAAAAACTATGTTCTGAGACAGGCTGCAGAGAAGTACATGTTTGTCACACCAATGCTTGGCGCCGTTGTCAAGAACAAGCTGTGTAAGTTGAGGAAGGTAGAGGGTAAGGCTGTAGACCTGGGAGAGAAGGAAGGAAGGGAGATTGGAGAGTCTCTAGCGAGAAGTTTGGCTATCAACACTCAGCCAATTGCTGCAGTAGATGCCTTCATCTTAAATTTCCCTGCACTACAGGAGCTTGATGAGGAGTATGGATGGTTGAGAACTATGATTGAGGCAATTAGCTACATGCTTTTGGAGGAAGTTCCTTGGGGGTTGAAGGCGAGAGTGACTGTTGGGGCTATCACTAGTATGATAGATTTAGTGACTGATGTGTATGTGACATCCATGTTTTGGAAAGATGAGAAGTATGGGTACTTTAAGGCATCGTTGGCAAGTTTGGCAGCGTCAATTGGGTTGCAGCTATTTGCTGTTTGGCTACAGAACAGCAAGTTGGGGATGACGAGGGTGTTGCAAGAGTGGTTTCCAATTTTGATTGGGTTTAAGCCTGTTGTTGATGCATACAGGGTAACAACTGGAGCAAAGCAAGAGGTTGGGACTGCAATGGACCCAATGTTTGAGATGTCATTCATGAAAACGGTTGAGATGTTTGCTGAGGCAATTCCTGGAGTCATCATCCAACTTATGGCAATAGCAACAAGTGTCAAAGATGTTAGAACTTCTGCATGGCTTTCAGTTGCAGTGTCAGCAATTACAACAGGCTTTACCTCAGCAACAGTTAGTTATGACTTTGACACAGACCCTGCTAATAAAGAAAAGGCACCAGGCTTTTATGGGTATATACCAGCAAAAGCAAGAAAGAGAATAGTAGTGTTTGTGTCAATGTTGCTGTTCACTGCAGGAATGCTTCTAATAAGGTGTACAACAATAGTTCTTCTTGTGTTGATGGGAGGTAGTTGGACCTTTTTCTACATTGGAGTCGACCTTGCTCTTTACATGTTTGTGAAGATATTGAGAGGAGATTTTTGGTATTGGTTGCCTGTTGGTGGCAAGGAAGAAATAGTAAGTAGTATTGTCAGTAGAGTGATTGGAAAGATCATTGTAGACTTCACTTCAATTGTGCATTTTAGACATCCTTATGAAGTTGGTGGAGCCTATTGGTTGTTTGGTCTTTTGTTGACAATGGTAAGTCTACCAGTGTCAATATATATAGCTTCACCTTTTGTTGATGATAATGCACTTGATATTGCATCATCAATTATGAACTATTTCATACCAATAACTACCCTAAGCTTTGTTGTCTTCTTTTTGAACATTGAGAAGAAGTACTTGCACACTTTTTGGAGCATACAAAGAGGGAATGACAAAACTATGGCATATTTCCTTGAAGGGACTAGTGATGCAGTAAAGTTTTCAGTCTTTAAAAAATCAAAACATCATTGGGTCTCAATTGAAGGAGAAATTAAGGAATGGGTTTGCTTGACCTGGGCTAAATGGGAAGAGGAGAAACCAGACTGGTTTACTGATGCAATGAAAGCTAAAGTGCCTGTAGAATTTATTCCAGCAGATGGAGATGCTAGAAAGAAAGAGAGTGTCAGGAGAGCAAGTGTTGATGCTGAAGCTAAGGGTGGTCTAGCAGGTACTTTGAGAGCAAGTATCAGGAGAGCAAGTGTTGGAGGCGCTGATGGTGAAGATATTATAGAGATAGGAGGTGGGAAAGCTAAAGTTAGCAGTGTTGTGCCAGTAGACGATGATGTGGAGAGTAACTAAAGTTGCAGCAACATATGTAGAATAAATTTATTTGATTTGTTATTGTTGGGAATATTGCAGATGTGTAGTAGATGTATTTTGGAAGCGTTATAGTGGTTTGTGAGTATAATGGAAGTGTAGTAAATGTATTGCGGAGATTTTATAGTGGTTGTTAGTATTGAGGAAGTGTATAAAAGAAAAAAGGGATTGTTAAAGTTGTTTGTGAGTATTGAGTATGTTTAGTGGATGTGTTTAAAAATTTGGAGAGTTGTTGCAGTGTTATGGTGGTTTGTGAGTGTTGTGGTAGTGTTATAAATATGTATGAAGTTTTGGAGAGTTGTGGAAGTATTATAGTGGTTTGTGAGTATAATGGAATTGAAGTAGATGTGTATGGTGGTGAAGGGTTAGGGTTAGGGTTAGGGTTAGGGTTAGGGTTAGGGTTAGGGTTAGGGTTAGGGTTAGGGTTA
>BRYA01000082.1:34152-60282 GCA_030267965.1 Triparma columacea | reverse complement strand
AAAAATTCGGCCAAAAATGGGTTCCACATTTGTCCCGGGGAGCCTCAAAAGTTCCACATTTGTCTTATTCTCGAGCAGCCCCTCACTCCATCCCACTTTAGGAAAAAAGAGCCAAGTCACAAATGAAGCTTACGCGGTAAGTTGGGTGGTCTTGAATTGGGATGTTGTGTTTTGTTGTCACGTGCTGAATGCGAGTACTGAGAATAACCCCAAATTGGTAATTATCTTGACCAGCGTCGTCCACGGCCAACCGGAGAGGGAGAAGGATTTGACTCCATTTGAGCATTTCCAATCCCAAATTCTCACTCACACGACATATCTTCAATATACACAGATTCTTGCAGCGCCTTAACAGTGAAACAGTGACAGTAGAGCTTAAAAATGGGACAGTTATCCACGGTACTGTGAACGGAGTTGACATGTCCATGAATACTCACCTTAAGAAGGTTAAGGTTACGGTTAAGGGAAAGGTGAGGAAAAGTGGACGGGAATCTTGGTTTAAAAAAATGTTAATGGGGATTTATAAGGAAATATATGATGGGTGGGGAGTGTTCTGGATTGGGGAGCGTGCTGGATGACAAGAGAAAAGAGGGTTAGATCCTTAAGACGAGATAGGATGAGCGACGTAATGATTCACATGAGCGATATAACCTCCGAATCTTTCCAACGAAGATACTTCTACCCATCCTTCGCTTTACTGTTTCAAACAAGCCTCACCCCCTCCCAAAACCTCACCATCACCCACCATCACAGAACCCCGTGTCCTACGACACTCTCTCCGTCCGCGGCAACACAATCAGACTATTCATCCTCCCCGACGGTCTTAACCTGGATGCCCTCCTAGTTGAGGACAAGCTGCAGAAGGTACAGTCAACGGCGCCAGGATCACAGCCCACCGGGCCCATGGCCGGAGGGAGAGGCAGGGGAAGGGGAAGGGGAAGAGGAAGGGGGAGGGGAAGATAGATCGCAACGAGGAAATGCGGCTAAAAAGAGATAAAGCGCTATCTATGGAATTACAAAAACACAAATTATTGCCACATCATCACACACCCTCAGCCGCCCCGATGGCAGCATCGCCCTCGCAGTCTATTTGGTCTACGGTATTCAACCCCGCCCTCTCGTACGTCGGGATCGTCATGCTCGGCACAACATGGATCTCCATCCCATCCTCAAGCACATCCTTAACACTGGAATGGGGGGTTGGTGAGTTAGGGTGGTAGCGTCGAGCGGAACGGAGCGGTAATTGAATTGACATGTGACACATATTTGAATATGTCCGTTGAGGAGCCTTCCGACTCTCTCAACAGGTTCTTAACTCTGCCCTCCATCTTGTCCCATAACTCACCTGCTACCCAAGTCCATCTCGTTACCATCCCGGAGGATTTTGGAAGGAACCCCGAGTGAGCGCCAGCCTTGGAATGACTCGTCGTCCCAGCGTGATAAAGCAACGTTGCCTACAGTTGAGTAAGGGGAGGGGAGGGGGTGGGGGGGTTAGGATGGTCGCATCAAAGAGCTTCTTCTCATCTCCCTACAACACCAACCTCGGATCAAACCAACAATAGGCTCCCCAGTATACCCTCAATCGTATCTACTTCGCCCACCCCCCCCCCAAACTCACCCAACCACCTCAACCTCTGTTTGCCAGAACCGCATGAGACAATAATTGTCTTATCTCCGACGTGGCAGTGGATCTTTATGTTGGTCTTGGCGCTTGGCATCCTTATCGGAGCTCTCTGTAGAAAGTGTAGCTGAAAGGATCAGCAAACGATGAGCCAGGGCCTTTTCAAACTGAAGCCCAAGGAAGAATCGGTTTGCACAAAAGAATTAAGGAATGGAAGAAATTACTCAGACGCTCGTCCTCGAGTGTTCTTCCGGGGAGGACGACCCCGCCTACATCGACACTTTAACCCTCCGCGGCATGTCCCTCTCGTCTCTCTCCTCATCCCTCTCAACCTCCCTACCCCTCCTCGCCTCCCTTAGCTTGAGCCACAACAACTTCCATTCCCTAGCTAACTTCGAGAACCTAACAGGACTGAGGGATCTTAATTTAAATTTTAACAAGGTTACGGACGTGGAAAACTTGAAGGGGCTGAAGAACCTCAAGTCACTTTACCTGTCAAATAACATGCTCGATGATGGGAGCATTAGGTAAGGGATATGGGTGACGGAACCTTGAAGGGTAGGAAAGGGGGTCGCAGTTCTACGATTTCGCCCTGATCTAAACTAAACTTACCGCTACCCCTCCTCCACCTCCTAGGAAAATGCGCAACCACACCCTCAGAGGTTCCTTCTCTTCCCTCTCAACCCTCTGCCTCTACTCCAACGCCATAGCTTCCCTCCCCCTAACTATGGAGCTGGTTTCTTCGCTCCCGGGCCTGACTGATGTAGCACTCGAAGGGAACGAGTGTAGCAGTAAGGAAGGATACAGGCAGAGGTGAGACCATATACAGACGGAAGTTGCAGACGAGGAACAAAAAGCAGTATCATCTCGTAGTAGTAGCTTAACCCTCCCTTCCACCATCATCGCCACCACCAGCGTGCTTCGGAGCGGAAGGGGTATCAAGGTACTCGACGGCGAGGAGGTCATGGAGATTGATATTGAGCTGGCTAGCGAGGGGGGGAAATCGAACAGCAAGGTCCCCAGCCTTGACTTTAGGCGGCTAAAGGCGGAAGGGAATGAAGGAAATAAGGAAATTGGAAAGAAGACCTTTGAAGGCTTCAATAGCGACCCTGTTTTGCTGACATACAGGGCAGCGGACATACTGGAGGAAGAGGGTGAGGGTGAGGGGGAAGGACAGGTCGATGACAGCTCGGAGGAGGAGGGGTTGGAAGAGAAGAAGATCGCGAAGCTCGCGGAGCAGGTCAGAAGTAAGAAGAAGGGGGGGCTGGTCGGCCGCCTCCGCGGGAAAAGCGTGAGAGGGGGCGACGATACGGCCGCTTCTACAAGCCAAGATGTAGACGACAGCATAGAGGATATCGATATTACGAACGCAGCGAAGATGCTCAATATACACGGCGTAGTCGAAGCGGATGTTAAGGAGAGGAAGAGGGAGGAAAAGAGAGGAAGGAGGAGCAAGGGACTCGATATGACAGATCCTTGGGAGATCATTAGGAAGCTCATCGTCAAGTGCGAGACCCTAGAAACCGCGAACAAGATGCTTGTCAAACACCAGAACATGGGAGACGGCAGCGTAGGGGGGAAGGAGCTTGAGGAGCTGAAAGAGGACCTGCGACGGCTGCAGAAGGAGAACAGCAACATGTATCTGATGAGCGAAGAGAACAAGTCGCTGAGGAATGAGCTGAATGCTATCAAGCTCGAGAACGAGGAGCTCCGCATGTCCGCGGCCCGGGGGGGGGGAGGGGGGGGGGGGGTCGTGGGAGGGGGGGAAGGCGTGGGACAAGCATGGGGGCAGCAAGCTGAGGCAGCGGAGCCGTACCCAGATGTGGGGATCCCGACGCCGAGGAGCAGCAGTAGGGGGAGCAGTAGAGGGAGCAGCAGGCCGAGCAGCAGCAGGCCGAGCACGGCGGGGAGCACAGCGGGGAGCAGCAGGTGAGAAGGGGGGGGGAAACGAAGCACACATCCCATGGGAGACCAGCAAACAATTAGCCTCTAACGCAAATTTTTGCGCTCGCCGCCTAATCCTTCGTTGGCTCGTCGCAGGGGGAAGCTGTACGATGATATGGGCCTGACTCGTCCTGGAACTGCGGGTGAGAGGATCGAGATGGGGTACCTTCAGAAGCTCCGAGAGGAGGCGGGGCTCGCCGTGGACAATCCGAACGAGGAGATGGAGTGGGACGAGGACCTGGACGATGTTGACGCGGAGATACTGGAACTTATTGAAAGGAACGAGACTGGGCTGGCTAAGATTAGGGAGGACATCATCTCCGCGAACAAGGAGCTGAGCGCTCACGAGAATAAGGCGGCCGTAGGGAACGCGAGGAAGAGTGAACCGAGTGTGGGAGGGAGCACGAAGGGACTTTCAGTCAGGGAACTGCTCGCCAAGAGAAAGCAGCAGCAGGAGCAACAGAATTAGCGAAATTTTTAACTCAAACATTATTATCTTTCATTTGATTGCGCGCATCAGAATCTGAAGATGCCACGCCCACCTCCGTTTTCCCCTCCTCCGCCCTCGTCGCCTTCGGTAATCAATGGCTCCAGCCCACCCAATGCCTCGTAATTGTCCCCCCTCCCCCCCGCTATCAAATCAGGGCTCAGCAGTAAGCCCTTGTTCTTGTCCCTTAACGCCGAGTTCCACACTCCGTACGTGAAATATATTACGACACCTATCCCTAACCAGTAAGCGATAAAGAGCCAGGCTTTGCCGTCCTGAGAGCTCATCATGTAAACATTGCACGTGATACCCATGAGAGGTACGAGGGGGACCATGGGGCACTTGAAGCTGTTCGGGGGGCGGGCGCGTGGCGCGTTCATGAGGACGGCAGTGCAGGCCACGGCGCCCCCAATTAGTACGAAGGGGATGAAGAATAGGAAACCTTTCACCCATTTGTGCGAAATTGACAGCCCGGCGAGGAAAATGCACGCGGAGAAGAGGAGGATGAATGTGGGTACTCTCACTGGGTTGACGTCGGGTCTGGTCGTTCGGAGTATGATTACTCCGGCGCACACAAAGGTGAACACCTGTAGTGTCCCTAGACTGATCATGTTTGCCAGCGCTTCCAAGTCGCACGCAAAGGCAAGGGCAGCGACGAAAAAGCCGGTGAAGATGGTGCCGTAGACAGGCACCTGCGATCCTTCTGATACCACGGCGAAGCTCTTGAACAGCAGCCCATCCTTGGCCATTCTGTAGAAGATGCGGGGCTGCCCCATGAGGCAAGTGAAGCAGGCGGTCGTGAGGCCAAATAGGGCTCCGAAGTTGATGATCTTGGAGCCGTAGAAGAGCACGGAATTGTTGATGTCAGAAGAGTCGCATGAGAGGCAAGTGTCGATGGCATCAGTGGCAACAAGCCCCGCGGGAGTGCAGCAGCCGTTGGCGAGGAAGGCATTGGAAATAGGGGTATCCTTCCCGAGGAGATTCAGCGGCGCCATCCCGACGATTACTATTGAAAGGGTGACGTAGATCGTCATGGAGACCAGGAGGCTGCCAATGATTCCGATGGGCATGTTCTTCTGGGGGTTCTTAACCTCTTCCGAGAGACAAGCGACCATATCGAAGCCAAGGTAAGCGAAAAAGACTAACCCTGCGCCCTTGGTGACTCCACTCACACCCTCCTTGGCGAAAGGGGTTAGGTAGTCTTCTGAAACCTCCGGGGCGCCGGCGACCATGACAAAACCTAGGACGGCAAGATTAAGGCAGGTCATGACTGCGTTGAACTTGGTGCTCTCTTTTACCCCGACACACAGCACCGCGGTGCAAGCGAGAATTATGACGACAGACAGAGGGTTGGCAGGGACCCCAGTTCCAATGTCGAGGGACGTCAGCCAGTCAGGAACATTAGTCGAGGACGACGTCTCGATGAAGTTGGCCAGATACTCAGCCCACGACCTAGCAATAACGGCCGCGGAGACTCCATACCCGAGGGTTAGGTTCCAACCAATTAGCCAGGCTGGGAACTCCCCAAAGGAGGCGTAAACGAAGGTGTAGGCCGACCCTGCAATGGGTACCCTGGCGGCGAACTCCGAGTACGCTAGGGACGTGAAGATGCACGCGACGCCACAAAAGAGGAAGGACAAGGAGATTGAAGCCCCAGCATGCTGCAAGGAGAAGGAAAGGGAAATGAGTTGCTGAGAGCATAATGGGGCCTCATATTAAACTCACCTCCGCGCCTAACCCGATAAGCGAGTATATACCAGCTCCAATGCTGCTCCCAACTCCATACAGTATCAAATCAGTGACCCCAAGCTTTCGCTGAAGGCCTTTACTGGTGGAGGAATTGCTCTCCCTGAGCAATTCGACAATTGGTTTCCGCCGCTTCAACGCGTGGGCGAATGATCTCAGGTACCCCATGTGCGGAAGTGGGCCCTTGGTGTTGTGATGGGCTGAGATTCAGGATTGGTCAGGATTGCACAGCTGGAGAGCAGAGGGCAGGCCTGACAGGGTTGGGGTGATTGTGAAATGTGATTAATCATGTCTAAAAAAAGGTCGTGAACAACATCAATTGATTATACCAAATTTGCCGGGCCACCGTTGCCCTCCCCCCCGTCCTTCTCCTCCTCGTCCTCCTCTCCGTTAATTTTTTCAGCCCCAAGCTTTCTCAGCAGCTCCTCCTCCTTGGCGAGCCAGTTCTTGACAAACTCCACTCTTTCCCTCTGATCCTTCAGGCCCTTGTCGCTCTCCTCCAGCAGTTCGGCGTAGTCATCGCTGCACTTCTTGCAGCACATGAGCCCCCCCGGGCCTCCGGTTGGGCAGATTGGTAGGTGAAGGTCAGTCGTTAGAACGGGGTCATAAAAACCCAGGCAAACCTCGGAGATTACCCTCTCTCTCTGAGTGTGCGACATGCGTCTGATGACGGAGGTCGTGGATATAGAACCAGACTTAGGCGTGCCTGACTTGGCGGCACTTTGGGTTGTAGTCTTCATCTTCTTCTTGGTGGCAGGGGCGTCGTCGTCCCAAGCATCACTATCTGAGTCGATTTCTCGGTTCGTGGGTTTCCGTTTCTTCCTACTAACCGTCTTCTTCCTTTCCTCCTCCTCCTTCTCCTCGACCTTGTCTTCCTCCTTGTGCTTGTCCTTCTTCCCCTTCCCCTTCCCCTTCCCCTTCCCCTTTTTAGCCCCCCCTCCCGACCCCTCCTCTTCACCATCCTCCTCCCCCCCCTTTGCTTTCTTCTTCTGTTTAGCAACGTAGGCGTCGTAGGCTATGGAATCTTTGGTCCACTTCTTGATGTCCTCCCTCCACTGTTTAACTGTGTATCCGTCCTTGGAGATGACTTCCCCTCCTAGCTTCCTCATAACCATGTTGTCAGCGATTCCGACGCAGCAAGTGTCGCACAGCAGGAGGTCGTCGTTGAGGACCCCGTCGAGGTCCCGCTGGCTGAAGCCGCCGACCTCCTCCCAGCAGCTCATGTGAACGACCTTGGAGCAGTAATCGCAACATACGAGATCGCCACCGTCCATGCAAAGGTAGCACTCGTTCTCTGTTTCCCCCGTGTACATGGCTAGCCTCAAGGTTTTTATGTGGGGGGTCAGGAGTGGGATGTGGAGGTCAGGGGGAAGTTGAGGTTTGGGGGGAGCGGGAGGGAGAGACGGAGAGGAGGTCTCAGAGGGGTCGTCCTTGATCACAACCTGACATGTTTTGGGTGACCGTCGCGCCGACCTAGACCTTTTCCCGGCCTTAAACCCGAGGGCATTCCATACTTGGTCGTAGCATACCTTCGATCCCATTTTATTCTTGTTTTTCCTTCCATTACTGCTGCTCTTGGTCTTGGGTGGTCTTGGAGAGGAGGTAGGTTTCTTTCCCTGCCTCCCTTTGCCACCATTCTTCGCCCTCTCGACGCAGACGGCCTGTGCAACATGGTACTCCCAGCCCCCCTGAGAGACGAACGACTTCTGGCAGTGAGGGCACTTCATACCACTCACGCCCCTGCTCCTGATCCTGTTTCTTTCTGTAGAATCAAGATCGATTGTGCTACTAGTAGAAGCCTTATTCGATGGTCGCCCTCTACCACTCTCTTTGGAAACTGGGGAGGCTTCGGTGTCGCCAATGGGGCTTTCATTGTCTCCATCTGTGTGTGGCGCACCCGAGCGTTCTGTCTCTGTTGCTGTGTTGATTGTGTTTTGAGGTGTTCCACGGTTTGACCTTCTTGGTCTTTTAGACGTTGTAGGAGGAGGATTAGAATTTTCGCCTCCGCTGTCCATGGTGTAAAGTGAAGAGGGTAGATGTGTTGAAACTTTAGCTTCAGGGTTTTGCACCAGTTATTACAGCCAGTTTTTCTCCTAGATGGCAAACTTTAACGTGTCGCTAAGGCGATGGATGCTGTTTTTAGTGATAATGTTTCTCTATTTTGACGGGTGCGATTCATATATATCTCCACCAACCACAACAACCAGCCGCCTGAAGTTCTCTCTGCGACATCAGAAGGAGCATTTGAGGCAACCCTCGACTCGTTCGATTGTATGTAGACCGTCCGGGCTATATAGTACAATTCCAAAGGAGCAAGACGTATACTTCCAGGCTTCGGAGACGATTGCTGCCACAAGTGTCAAGTCAGTGTTCATCAGACATATCCTTCTGCTGGAGGAGACTATGGTGGACGTAGTGTTGGACATGATTAAGGACGTCGGACTGTGGGACTCCGGAAAGGACTCGTTTTCTGAGGTTGCCGAGTCAATCAGTGTTTGTGAGGAGACGAAGCATAGCCATGGTAATGTTGGTTGGGTTGACAGAGTTGGTGTCGAGAGGCCCACGGACGCGCTCTTCCCCGATGCTGGGGTTAATGAGCTGTACGGAAGAGGGCTGCTGAAGCCGGGTGACATCCACACGGTGAAGACTGACGCCGGCTTTCACGTTGTTCAGATCCTCGACGTCCAGACTGAACTCAAGTCAAGTGTTAGACAGCCTTCCCCTACGCTCAAGGGGGGAGGTTACTCAACGGGTGGTAACAAGAATCCCTTGACGTACACTCTACAGACGAACGGTTGCCAAATGAACGTCGCCGACTCCGAGAGGCTCAGGGCTCAGCTGCACTCCTCCGGCTTGTCGGAGGTGTCAAAGAAGCCCGACGTGGTCGTCGTCAACACTTGCTCGATAAGAGATCACGCGGAGCAGAAACTCTACGATTACCTCGGTCCCTTCGCCAAGCGGAAGCGTTCCGGTGATCCCGTGACCATTGTCGTTACAGGTTGCGTCGCCCAGCAGGAGGGTGAGGCCCTCCTCCGTCGCGTCCCCGAGGTAGACCTCGTCGTCGGTCCCCAGTACATCAACCGCGTATCCGACCTCTTAGAGGACGTCAAGAGCGGCTACCAGCTCGTGGCGACTGACCCAACCTTGATAAGTGAGGACCAGGCGAGGCCTGTTCGTGACGACCCCTACAGGGCCTGGGTTCCCGTTATTAACGGCTGCAACGAGCACTGCTCGTACTGCGTCGTACCTAACACGAGGGGGGTGGAGCAGTCGCGCACTTTGGACGCTATCGTGGGGGAGATGAGGGACTTGAAGGATAAAGGCTATAAGGAGGTCACACTTCTTGGACAGAACATCGACGCGTACGGGAGGGACCTTAGCCCTAAGAGCAACTTCGCTGACTTACTCAAGGTCGCCGACTCTGTCGGTATCCCCAGGGTCCGTTACGTAACCTCGCACCCCCGATACTTCAGCGACAAGGTGGTGGACGCGGTTAGGGATCTCGGGAGCGTCTGCGAGCAGTTCCACCTACCACCACAGTCTGGGAGTGACCAAGTCCTCAAGAACATGAGGAGAGGTTACACATACGATAGCTACATGCGGATAGTCAAGAGGATCAAGGATAGGTGCGGGGACGAAGCTGGGATTACGGGTGACATCATTGTGGGTTTCCCAGGGGAGACGGAGGAGGACTTTCAGAGGACGTTGGATCTTATGGAGGAGGTTAAGTACGACAACTTGAACGCGTTCGCGTACTCCAAGAGGCCTTACACTGACGCCGCCCTGGCATTGGAGCAGGTGGATGAGGACGTTAAGGCGGAGAGGCTCCAGAGGGTGCAGAGGCTGGCGGTTAAGCATGGACTGGAAAGGAGCGAGAGATACCTTGGGAGGGACGTTGAGGTACTGGTTGAGGGGAGGAATAAGAAAGTTACAAAGGAGGAGGAGTGCATGGGAAAAACTAGGCAGGGGAGGCAGGTATTCTTCGAAGGGGACGTTGACGAGCTCGTGGGGAAGCTGGCCATGGTGAAGATTGAAGAAGCCAGGCCTTGGAGTTTGAGAGGGACTCTAGTGAGTGTAAAAAAGTAGATTTAAGGGATTGGAATGTACATCGAATCCATGAAAAATTGCTTATAGCCGCCGCATTACTGTATTGTTTCGTTCACTTCTTCTTACCCCTACCCTTCTTGCCCTTCTTTCCCTTCTTGCCATTCTTCCCCGTCGCAACTGCTCCTTCCGCTGCTCCCACATCCGCTGCTCCCACATCCGCTGCTCCCACATCCGCTACTCCCAAATCCGTTGCTCCCGCCGCCGCTCCCTTCCCTGTCTTATGCCTCCCCTTGACCATCGCCTCACTCTCCCCCTTCTCGTTCAGCGGTCCCGTGCATAGCACCTTGTGTTCCTTCCAGTGTTTGACCTGGCACTCCCTCGAGCAGTAGGCGACGTTGCGACAGGGACACATATGGAGCTTGTCGCGTGACTTGGCAGTTAGAGCCTCGCAAATGAAGCAACAGAAGGGACGGCCTTGAAGGTAATGTTTTGTGATGTTGGTGATTGTAGGATCTCGTTTGGAAGGAGGCCATACATCGTGTTTGTCTCGAAGTACGTCGGAATCGGGCTTTCCGAGATGAAGAAATGTTGTGAACATCTTTATTGCCACATCTCTACTATATTTTGGGTGTTCTCCTTTGCATGCTAGGAGGCATGTACCCAACACATTATGCACGTCGTTGGTGGTTGGAATAGCACCGCGCGTGAGAAACAGCCTGCATATGTCGTGTGCTCCATGATTGACACTAAAAGCAAGTGGTGATTGAACACGGCCATCAGGCTGAACCATTGTCTTGTTCACATTTGCTCCATGATCGAGAAGTGCTATGGCGTGATCAATATGTCCCACAGTAGCTAGCAGCAAAAGGTTGGAGTAATCGTTTTCCACCAACCCTTCGACTCGTAAGTCCATATTAGGGTCAAGTCCATGTTCTAAGAGCAATCTCAAGATTGTTGAATTGTCACTCTTCTTCATTGATACACTTGCGGTAAAGTACATGGCTTCCTTGTTGTCGAAGCCGGCCTCTAAGGTAAGCTTGACCATCTCAACATTTTGGTAATATGAGGCCGCTGAGAGGACAGTTTTTACCAAAGTCCTATCTGAATAAAAGCCTAACAAAACCTCGGGACCATGTTCCTTGGCATACCCCTTGATGCGATCCCAGTCTTGCTCACCAGCCCATTCCAAGCACAACTGCTGACCTTCTGTCAAATCGTCCCAATTAGATACAGCCACAGTTGTGGTCTCTGATGAAATGTGTGACGATTGTACCTCTGACTGTGATTCCATTTCAGCGAACCTACCCCGAATGTAAGTTTATAGCGGTAAATTACGATGTGAAAGTGATCAACAAAGACTTCAAGCTACTCCAAGCAGGCAGAAGTGTCGTGTAGGTGATAATTTGAGTCCAACCAAAACTGCCACCACACCAACCCCAAAATCTGAGCTCTGTTCCTCCTGCCTCAAGAAAGTTTCTTCAGAGAAATATGAAATTGTTCATTCTCACGCTAATCAATAAAAAATAAGCAATTTGATGTACATCGAATTCTGAAAAATTGCTTATAGCCGCCGCATTACTGTATTGTTTGGTTCACTTCTTCTTCCCCCTACCATTCTTGCCATTCTTCCCCGTCGCAACTGCTCCTTCCGCTGCTCCCACATCCGCTGCTCCCACATCCGCTACTCCCAAATCCGTTGCTCCCGCCGCCGCTCCCTTCCCTGTCTTATGCCTCCCCTTGACCATCGCCTCACTCTCCCCCTTCTCGTTCAGCGGTCCCGTGCATAGCACCTTGTGTTCCTTCCAGTGCTTGAGCTGGCACTCCCTCGAGCAGTAGGCGACGTTGCGACAGGGACACATATGGAGCTTGTCACGCCCCACCTCCTTGGCAGTTAGAGCCTCGCAAACAAAGCAGCAGAAGGGACGGCCTTGGAGGTAATGTTTCGTGATGTTTGTGATTATAGGATCGTGCCAGGAAGGATCGTTTAAATTGAATTCTTCTCGAACTACGTCAGAATCGGGCTTTCCGAGATGAAAAAATGTCGTGAACATCTTTATTGCGACATCTCTACGAAGAATACGGTGTTCTCCTTTGCGCGCTGTGAGGCAGTGTCTAAACACATTATACACGTCGTTGGAGGTTGGAATAGCACCGCGCGTGAGAAACAGCCTGCATATGTCGTGTGCTCCATACCAGATTGTAGAAGAAAGTGGTGAAGCAACATCCCCATTACCATTCACCATTACCTTGTTCACATTTGCTCCATGATCGAGAAGTGCTATGGCCTGATAAATGTGTCCCTCAAGAACAGCATCCATCAAAAGATTGGAAAATTGTTCATCCATCCCTTCGACTCGTAGGTCTATATTAGGGTCAAGTCCATGTTCTAAGAGCAATCTCAAGATTGTTGAATTGTCACTTTTCTGAATTGATATTTCTGCGGCAAAGTACATGGCTTTCTTGTTGTTGAAACCGGCCTCTAAGGTAAGCTTGACCATCTCGATATTTTGGTGGTATGAGGCCTCTGTGAGGACTGAACCTACCTTCCGTTCCTCATCAACAAGCCCTAAATAAACGCCTAACAAAACCTCAGGACCATGTTCCTTGGCATACCCCTTGATGCGATCCCAGTCTTGGTCATCAGCCCACCCAAAGCACAACTGCTGACTGTCTGTCAACTCGTCCAAACTATATACTGCCACATTTGTGGTCTCTGACGATTGTTTCTCTGATTGTGATTCCATTTTTGAGTGAACTTATCCCGAATGTAAGTATATAACGGCAAATTACGATGTGAAACGTATCAACAAAGCCTTGAGAGTACTCCACTTAGGAAGAAGTGTCGTGTAGGTGCTAATATGGAGTCAACCAAAATTGCCACACCATCAACCCCAAAATCTGAGCTCTGTTTCTCCTGCCTCTGAGAAAGTTTCTTCTCAGAAATATGAAGTTGTTCATTCTCACGCTAATCGCAAAAATAATAAGCAATTTGATGTACATCGAATTCTGAAAATGCTTATAGCTGCCGCATTACTGTATTGTTTCGTTCACTTCTTCTTCCCCCTACCATTCTTGCCCTTCTTCCCCTTCTTCCCATTCTTCCCCGTCGCAACTGCTCCTTCCGCTGCTCCCACATTCGCTACTCCCACATCCGCTACTCCAACATCCGCTACTCCCACCACCGCTGCTCCCGCCGCCGCTCCCTTCCCTGTCTTGGATCTTTTCTTGACCATAGCCTCACTCTCCCCCTTCTCGTTCAGTGGTCCCGTGCATAGCACCTTGTGTTCCTTCCAGTGCTTGACCTGACACTCCCTCGAGCAGTAGGCGACGTTGCGACAGGGACACATTAGGAGCTTGTCACGCCCCACCTCCTTGGCAGTTAGAGCCTCGCAAACAAAGCAGCAGAAGGGACGGCCTTGAAGGTAATGTTTCGTGATGTTGGCGATTGTAGGATCGTGATAGGAAGGATTGACAGAATTGAATATGTCTCGAACTACGTCTGAATCGGGCTTTCCAAGATGAAGAAATGTTACGAACATCTTTATTGCGACATCTCTACTAAGCTTAGTGTGTTTTCCTTTGCACGCTCCGAGGCAATGCCTAAACACAATATCCACGTCGTTGGAGGTTGGAATAGCACCGCGCGTGAGAAACAGCCTGCATATGTCGTGTGCTCCATAATAGAGAGTAGAAGTAAGTGGTGAAGCAACATTTCCATCAGGGTGAACCATTGTCTTGTTCACATTTGCTCCATGATCGAGAAGTGCTATGGCCTGATCAATGTGTCCCCTTACAGCAGCAGACATCAAAAGGTTGGAGTAAAAGCCTATCCCTTCGACTTGTGCATCTATATTAGGGTCAAGTCCATGTTCTAAGAGCAATCTCAAGATTGTTGAATTGTCACTACTCCTCAGTGATATATCTGCGGCCAAGTGCATGGCTTCCTTGTTGTCGAAGCCGGCCTCTAAGATAAGCTTGATCATCTCAACATTTTGGTGATTTGAGGCGTTTGTGAGGACTGAATATACCTTCCATCCCTCATCAACAAGCTTTGTATAAACGCCTAACAAAACCTCAGGACCATGTTCCTTGGCATACCCCTTGATGCGATCCCAGTCTTGCTCAAAAGCCAAGTTTATACACATCTGCTGACCGTCTGTCAAATCGTCCCAACTAGATACTGTCACATTTGTGGTCTCTGATGATTTATGTGACGATTGTACCTCTGATTGTGAATCCATTTTTGAGCGAACCTATCCCGAATTTGAGTTTATAGCGGCAAATTACGGCGTGAAAATGATCAACAAAGCCTTAAAGCTACTCCACGTAGGCAGAAGTGTCGTGTAGGTGCTAATATGCCCAACCAAAAACTGCCACCCACCAACCCCAAAATCTGTGCTCTGTCTCCTGCCTCTGAGAAAGTTTCTTCTGAGAAATATGAAATTGTTCATTCTCACGCTAATCGCAATAATAAATAAGCAAGTTGATGAACATCGAATTCTGAAAATGCTTATAGCCGCCGCATTACTGTATCGTTTCGTTCACTTCTTCTTACCCCTACCATTCTTGCCCTTCTTCCCCTTCTTGCCATTCTTCCCCGTCGCAACTGCTCCTTCCGCTACTCCCACCACCGTTGCTCCCGCCGCCGCTCCCTTCCCTGTCTTATGCCTCCCCTTGACCATCGCCTCACTCTCCCCCTTCTCGTTCAGCGGTCCCGTGCATAGCACCTTGTGTTCCTTCCACTGCTTGACCTGACAATCCCTCGAGCAGTAGGCGACGTTGCGACAGGGACACATATGGAGCTTGTCACGCCCCACCTCCTTGGCAGTTAGAGCCTCGCAAACAAAGCAGCAGAAGGGACGGCCTTGAAGGTAATGTTTTGTGATGTTAGTGATTGTAGGATCGCGATAGGAAGGCCTTTGCGCCCATGTATCGAATTTGTCTCGAACTACGTCGGAATCGGGCTTTCCGAGATGAAGAAATGTTACGAACATCTTTATTGCCACATCTCTACTAAGCTCTGGTATTTCTCGTTTGCACGCTGCGAGGCAGATCAAAAACACATAATCCACGTCGTTGGTGGATGGAATAGCACCGCGTGTGAGAAACAGCCTGCATATGTCATGTGCTCCATAACTGAAAGTACAAATAAGTGGTGAACGAACGTCTCCATCATCAGGGTCAACCACTGTCTTGTTCACATTTGCTCCATGATCGAGAAGTGCTATGGCCTGATCAATGTGTCCCATAGTAGTAGCATGTATCAAAAGGTTGGAGTAATCGTTTTCCACCAACCCTTCGACTCGTAGGTCCATATTAGGGTCAAGTCCATGTTCTAAGAGCAATCTCAAGATTGTTGAATTGTCACTAGTCTTCATTGATGTATGTGCGGCAAAGTACATGGCTTCCTTGTTGTCGAAACCGGCCTCTAAGATAAGCTTGACCATCTCAACATTTTCGTGAACAGAGGCGGCGGTGAGAACTGAAGGTACAATCCTTTTCTCAACATGCTCTGTATAAGCGCCTAACACAAGCGCTAACAAAACCTCAGGACCATGTTCCTTGGCATACCCCTTGATAAGATCCCAGTCTTGGTCATGAGCCCACTTCAAGCACAACTGCTGACCGTCTGTCAAATCGTCCCAACTAGATACTGTCGCATTTGTGGTCTCTGATGAATTGTGTGACGATCGTACCTCTGATTTTGATTCCATTTTTGAGCGAACCTACCCCGAATTTGAGTTTATAGCGGCAAATTACGATGTGAAAGTGATCAACAAAGCCTCCAGGCTACTCAAAGCAGGCAGAAGTGTCGTACAGATGCTAATATTGGAGTCCAACCAAAACTGCCACCACACCACCCCAAAATCTGAGCAACCCCAAAATCTGAGCAACCCCAAAATCTGTTCCTCCTGTCAAAAGTGTTAAAAAAGCGCAATTCAATGTACAATGTTTCACTCCGTATTTGCAACTTACACACTAATTGTTAGAAGTCTGAGCATCTTCCCTTCCTGCTCCAATCCCCATGCATGGTAGGTTCAGCGAGTCTCCCCCCTCTCGTAGGTCCCCCCCATTCCAACCCCATTGGTGTTTCTATGAACATCTCTTCCATATCATCATCATCATCGTCTTCGGAGGTGTCGAGAGGACCGCATTTTTCGAGGATTATACCACCCTCGGAACCACCGTACTCGTTCGCTGATGGTGAAGTATCACTTGACATCTGCCTCTGTGATGTGTGGGGTGAGAGGGAGAGAGTTAGCCCTTCCCTCAACGCTCTTCTCTCAAGCTGTTCCCTCAAGCTGTTTCTTCTTCTCTTCTTCTCACCTCGACTTCCTTAGCGAGTTTGACAAAATCCGACTCTACATTTGGACCAGTAGACTTTTCATTCATTGTTGCAGATGTGTGGAAGTCGTGTTTGTGTTGCTTGTGTTGAATGTGTTGATTGTGTGTATGGTAGTTCGTAGAGTTGTTTGTATGGTAGTTTGTTGTTGATATTGAGCGAGAATGTTGCATGGTATTGTGCATAGAATTATGCATAGAATTGTCGAGAGCGATGGCATGACTCATCTCATTTAACCTATTTACCCTTAAATAAGATGATTGAAGACGACGAGATGTTCTACGTGATAATGTGTGAATATATGACATATTATGTGGAATATTCGGACACTCTTGGACTCTTTGACTCTCTCTCGAAATTTGGCCCTGTTTTCCTTCCTTCCGAGCGCTCCAATTTTGGGTCTCTAAACCCTCTCTAAAATGCCTCAGAATAGTCCACTGTCGCAGATATATGATCTTATTGATGGTGTAAGTCTTATTGTTTTTGATAAATATGGCGATATGTATATTTATGCTTATAATGGGAATAAAATGAGACATATCAATCTGCTACGACGAGGGGCTCCAAGTAGAATGGCTAGATAAACACCCTTTATATACACTAAATATACACCACTAACGCTAACAACTTCATTCATTTCGCTCATTCATTTTATCAACACATTTCACAAACAAATTCACACTACAAATATAGAAATCATTTGCCAAAGCAATTAAGCTTTGTACGGCCAACCCTGCTCCTGTCACTCTAACTCTAAAGGCTTACTGTCTCGTCAAGGTGAGAAGATGAGATAAGACGAGGGTTAGTGTAGTGTAGACGGGTAGTATAGACGGATAGTGTAGACAGATAGTGTAGTCGCAATTATTGCCCTCATTCATTACCCTCATCATTTACCAATCCTCCCCCCCCCCATCCTTCCCATCTCCCTACTTCTCCCTAGCTGCAAAGATACTCTGAGTCTGCGAACCTTCTCCTGTCAACATTCACCAACCCCAACAATCTCGTCGATATAATCCTCGACGCTTCCATCCTCGAGACAGCCATAATAACCTACCATCAGATCCCCTCCCACATAACCACCCCCCTAACCCCAAAGCCCGGTACCGATGCCTTCACATCTTCCCTCGACTCTATAATATCATCCCCCCTACTAAAAGGCCAACTAGCATCAAAAATCGACCCCGCCGACGTCGCCAAGTTCTACCAGTCCTGCATCAGACACATCCTACGCGTTGCATCAACATCAAAAAACCCCACCCCCTCCCTCCTAACCTGCGCCGCCCTCGCTACAAAGATAAGCAAAGTCCACGGCCGTTGGAAGTTTATAGCGGGTGTGTTTTACGGGTTAGGTAGGGACGGTATGAACGGTATGGCCGGGAAAATGGGGATGAGGTTTATGGAGGGGGGGGTAGAGGAGGGAGGGGAACATGAGGTCTTTACTTATACTGAGTTGAGGGGGGAACTTGGAATTGAGAAGGAGGGGGTGGAGGAAGTTTTGAGGAAATTGGAAGGGATTAAAGAGAAGAGTAGGATGAGTGAGATTCATGATGAGATTACTGTGCTGGAGAATGATGGGTGCTTGGTTAAGGCGAGCGGGAGGGATATTAGGAGGGAGATTATTAAGTGGGCGAGAAAAATGGGGGGGAAGGCCAGGGTCCCTCGCTTGTCTATGCAGGTGCAGCGGGCTTAGAGCGGTTGCATCAATGTACGGGTCGGAGGAGGGGAAGAGTGTGGAGGTTGAGAAGGAGGTTATGAGGAAGATACTTGTTGAGGGGGATATTGAGGATATTGTTAACAGCGTTAGGGGAATGTGAAGGGGGGGGAGGGTAAATTTAAAGAGGTGAAGGGGGTTTTTATTTTGTTGTTTTGAAACACCGAAGTACTTAGGTTATGTTACATTACGTGGTTTTGAACCCGTCAGTGGTGTAGGCAAATTTGGAGAGAGAGGAGGTAACGGAGGAGGTAACGGAGGAGGTGACTTTGCGAGTTTGTAATGCATTTTCAATTTGAATAGATTAAATGAAAGCTCTCGTTAACGCTGTTCTAAGGGTACCTTCAGATCTTATAAAGACGCTTATAAAGACGCGTGTAGTAAAGAGTTATGAACTCGTGAACACAGACAGGGGAGGGGAGGGGAAAAGTGCTCTTCACTTCTCAGCGTTGTAATCTAGATTAAAATGAAGCTCTTAACAGCGGGGTTCTAATGGTACCTTCAGATCTTATTAAGACGCACGTGGTAAAGAGATATGAGCATTTTTAACCCTAACGAACCCGAACCGAACCCGAATCTCACCGAACCCGAACCAGACGGGGAAGGGGAGGGAAGGGAAGGGGAACAAAGCCAAAACACAGTAACAGAATGGGTATGTAGATGAAACAGAGAGGAACAGGGAAAGGAACCAGAACCGACAGCCTCCGACAGCCAGAGCCAAGACAGAGCACCAACCCCAGCCAGGAACAAAGCCAAAACACACTAACAGAATGGGTATGGGAGCATACTACATGTTGTTGTGCCCATTCTGTTAGTGTGTTTTGGCTTTGTTCTTGGTTCCTCTCTTAGTTCCCCTTCCTGGTTCCTTTCTTGGCTCTGGATGTCGGATTGATGTTCCCCATTCTGGATCCTCTCCCTGTTCTGGTTCCACTCTTATTCTTCTCTTCTTCTCTGTTGTTGTTGTTGCTGTTGCTGCTCCTCCCTCCTCTCCCTCCTCACTCTCTGGCTCGGCTGGCTCGGCTGGCTCGGCTGGCTCGGTCGATTTTGGTAGATTTTGAATCATAAATATCTCTTTTATTTGCGCATCTTTTTAAGATCTGAAGGTACCCTCCACACCGCGTAAACGAGATCTTTCATTTCATCAAGTCAAATATAAAAAGCATTGCGATATCAGCGATTCCAAGAAGTTTTAGGGGCTGAATTTCTCCCCTCATTTCGGTTCGGGACTTTTCCGAAACTTTCTTCGGATTTATTTTTTGGGAAATTTTAGAGGAGCAAAACAGTAAGTAAACGGCTCGTAAGTCGAATTCTTGCATACAGCTGTCCTAACAACAACGCTGCAATGGTAAGGAGCGTAAAAATCGCCGTAAAAAAAGCCGTTTTGCTGATAAATCTACTTATTAAGCTCAGTTTCTATACGAAAATGGACGTCATCTTATATATTTTTTCGATTATTCCGTATCATACGTATAACAATACCGCTGCGCGAAATTTAAAACTTAAACGCCAATATCTAAACCTCCCCCATAACCTCAAACACAATCTCATCTGATTCGGATCTGTCCCCCAGGAGCGCTTCAATTTTTCCCATTTTTTGAAGAGCTCCAAAATGCCTCAGAATAGTCCACTGTCGCAGATATATGATCTTATTGATGGTGTAAGTCTTATTGTGTTTGGAAAATATGGAGTTATGCGTATTTATGTTTATAATGGGAATAAAATGAGACATATCAATCAGCTACGACGAGGGGCTCCAAGTAGAATGGCTACATAAACACCCTTTATATACACTATATATACACCACTAACGCTAACAACTTCATTCATTTCGCTCATTCATTTTATCAACACATTTCACAAACAAATTCACACTACAAATATAGAAATCATTTGCCAAAGCAATTAAGCTTTGTACGGCCAACCCTGCTCCTGTCACTCTAACTCTAAAGGCTTACTGCCTCGTCAAGGTGAGAAGATGAGATAGGACGAGGGTTAGTGTAGTGTAGAGGGTTAGTATAGACGGATAGCATAGACGGGTAGTGTAGTCGCAATTATTGCCCTCACTCATTGCCCTCATTCATTACCCTCATTCATTACCCTCATTCATTTACCAATCCTCCCCCCCCCCCATCCTTCCCATCTCCCTACTTCTCCCTAGCTCCAAAGATACTCTGAGTCTGCGAACCTTCTCCTCTCAACATTCACCAACCCCAACAATCTCGTCGATATAATCCTCGACGCTTCCATCCTCGAGACAGCCATAATAACCTACCATCAGATCCCCTCCCACATAACCACCCCCCTAACCCCAAAGCCCGGTACCGATGCCTTCACATCCTCCCTCGACTCTATAATATCATCCCCCCTCCTAAAAGGCCAACTAGCATCAAAAATCGACCCCGCCGACGTCGCCAAATTCTACCAGTCCTGCATCAGACACATCCTACGAGTTGCATCCATATCTCCAAACCCCACCCCCTCCCTCCTAACCTGCGCGGCCCTCGCTACGAAGATAAGCAAAGTCCACGGCCGTTGGAAGTTTATAGCGGGTGTGTTTTACGGGTTAGGTAGGGATGGTATGAACGGTATGGCCGGGAAAATGGGGATGAGGTTTATGGAGGGGGGGGTAGAGGAGGGAGGGGAACATGAGGTCTTTACTTATACTGAGTTGAGGGGGGAACTTGGAATTGAGAAGGAGGGGGTGGAGGAAGTTTTGAGGAAATTGGAAGGGATTAAAGAGAAGAGTAGGATGAGTGAGATTCATGATGAGATTACTGTACTGGAGAATGATGGGTGCTTGGTTAAGGCTAGTGGGAGGGATATTAGGAGGGAGATTATTAAGTGGGCGAGAAAACTCGACAAGGTGAGTTATCGCGAAAGGCATGAAACAACAGAAAGAGGGGAGGAGCAAAATCATCCTTTGCAGCCAATAATTCTAACCAACTACAATCACTTTCAACACTCCAAAAAAGGGCCTCGCGGCTTCCATGGATGCGATTGAGCAAGGCGATACCGACTGGGAAGTTCTCAAAAACGCTCTCTCTGACGCCAAGTCCACCTCCCCAGACTCTACATCTACTTACCTCGAGTTCCTCGCCTCCAAAGATGTCCCTGACTCAAAGGCTCACAGGAACGTTAAACTTGCCATCATACACGCAACACACGAACTAGAACTAGAGACGGACAAACTGACACAGGAGTACTATAGACTTTTCGGACAAATGGAGGAATGCCACATTGACCTCGACCCTTTCGTATCCGTTTCAAACGTTGAATTTTGGAAGGAGGAATTCTCAAACCTCAAGAATAAACTAGAAGATAAACCTGAACCTAAGGAAGCGGAAGAAGTGGTAAGAAGGTACTACACGGTAGCGAGGGTTATGATCAAACTTGAGGGGTCTGTTGGGGATTTAGAGACCACACGCAAGCACCTGGATGTTAGCGTGGGCTTGTTAGGGGAAGGTGAGGAGTACCAATACTGAAGCAAGTGTTGTTTTCCGTGAGGCTACTGTCACACAACTAACCCATCCTCCCCATTTAAAAAAAGACCCCGTCCTAGACGTTTCCCTCCCTCCCCCTCCCCCCCCAAAGTACAGGGACCAGCGTCCCTACGACAACCTTCTCAACATAATCTTCACCATAACCTCCTCCCCCACCTCCCCAAACAACACCGTCTACTCCCACCTAAACAACTACGCCTTAGCACGCCTTGCGTTAAAGAGAAGCAACCACAACCATAACTTCGCTATCCGTATGATAAGATCATCACACAACCTAGCCTCCCTCCCTCCCCCCGTAATATCCGCCTGGAATAAGCTAGAGGTAAAACAGGTCCAACTCCTATCAATATCCCACCTAGTTCTACCGCTTTTCTACAAGGTAGGTATGTACCATGAAGTCGTGTCTCTATCCTCTGACATAACCTTAGTATGCAACGATGCGAAACGCCGTTTAGGCGACTCTGCATGGCGTTGTGTTGAGAACGGAACTTACAGGAGTTTGGTGGACGTTATGACGTGGTGGAGAAGGAGGTTTGAATTTTCTATACAGAGGATCGAGGGGTTATGGGGGACTTTTGAATGCGGGGTTGCGGGGAGGGATATACTTGGGGAAACTGATGGGGTTTACGGAGGGAAGGATGACGGGGAAAGGGCGGCTATGCTGGTGGAAAGGTTGGAGGAGTTTCAGTTGGGGGAAGTTTGGAACAGGCAGGAGTTTAAGGCCGTAGACTTCAACGACGTTAGGGACGACGTTGAGAAACAGGAACTACTTGAAAGCATGGAGGAGGTTGCGTGGAGGATAGGGAGGGGGGTCAAGGCCGTTAAGCTTGCGAACGTTGCGGCGGTGCTTAAGGGGAAGTTTAAGCAACCGAAGAAGGGAAAGATTGATAAGAAGAGCAAGGAATTCGGGGAGAGGGTTAAGGACACAACTGAGGTGAGAGGGACGTGTTAGTTTAGTTAGAGAGCAGAGGGGAAAGAGAGCAAGATTGGGGGGGGGCTGAGAGCAATGAGCTTTTGGAAGAACCGTCGTAAACGAAGAAATGCTGACTAACATATGGTCACAACTCGTCTCCACTTTTTTCTCCCCCACCCCCCCCCCCGCAACAGGAGTTTGCTGTATTCTTAAAAGCAAACGAACACCTCGCTCCACCCTTCCAACTAAACCTCCTGAAAGCCATAGAATCAATAGCCAGGGGTCTAGCCACGGTAACCTCAAACGACCCGGAGGACATGACCAAGGAATGCGTAGACGCAGCCTCTCATTTTATTACCGAAGCTACCGAAATCATCGCCGCTACCACCAGCGTATCAAACGGGCTTCTAAACGCAGATTTCGTGGCCATGGTCTGCACGTCGCTTACGTCGTGTATAGTACCGCTGTCGTCAGTGACGTCGTCATTAACGACGGTTGGCAAAAAAAAGAAGAAGGCTAACCCTAATGCGCTGTTGGGGCTCGTAGGTAAATTGTTGGGGGTTATCGAAGACAAGCTAGGTTCGGAAGTAGACTATGCTGCTGGTGACTTCAAGGCTGAGTTGGAAGGTTTGAAGGCTGAGGGTGGGTGCGAACAGCTGGTTGGTGACGAGGAACTTTTGGAGAGCTACAAGGAGATCGTTCAAGGGAACAACTTGACAAGACAGAGAGTCAAGAAGATTATAGAGGGACTCAAGGCTGCACTTGGGGGCGAGGTCTTAATGTAGATCGTATATTTTATAGCTAAAAATAACTCTTCACGTTCTTTATCGGGTTCTATCATCTAACCGAAGCCTCCTCACCCTAGATTCAGTCTCATGGTACTCTCTCTGCAGCATGTACAGCTCCTCGCTGAACTTGCGAAACTCCGCGTCGTTCCCTGGTGTAATTTCTTCATCGAGAATGTCCGCGTTATTCGATTCCAGCCACGCCGCTAGTTCCGCCTCAGCCTCCTGAACCTTTGTGAACTGTGACGTGACCTTATCGAGGCCCTTTCTAACGGTGGTTGAAACGCGGACGTCGTACAGCTCGTCGGCGTTCATTTGACCGAGCACACCGAGAACGCGAGGGTCCTCCGCGTCAACGAGTGACTGCCATGAGGGTTGTGGAAGGTTAGTTAAGAGGGGATTAAGGTAATGTACAGGTAACATTGCATTTCACTCATTTCTCGACACACGCTCTCTCTCACCTTGCACCCCGAGAAGACCTTGGATCGCTGCGAGCGAAGTTGCGCCGAGTGTCTAGCTGCCACCAGTGATACCTCCACCATTGACTTAGTAATCTCGTGGAGTGCCTCGGCCTTCTTCCTGAGCGCCTGGCGGTGGAATATCTTCGGCTCGTTGTCTACGCGGCAGATTATGTGCGCCTTCATTGATATCCACCCCTTCCACTTTGCCGGCGAGATTACTTCCACCCTCCAGTACCCCTCCTCGTCGTCCTCATCTACGTCAGCGGGCTTCGAACCAACGCAGAGGTTATCGTTATCGAACCAGAGCCGGTTGGTGTCGGTGACTGTGATAATTTCCCCGCAGGGGCAGTTGCCGACGAGCGGAGAAGACATGTCTGCGTACTTCCGTACTATTGCCCCCTCATCTCGAACTACCCTGAAGAGCTTCTCGGGTGGGTCATCCTCTGCTTGGGACATTTCTTCCTCCGACCCAGGGTCGACTTCTTCGGTTTGTGACTGTGACACGTCCTCCTTTGGTTGGGGTGGCGCAGGGGGCATTGGGGCTTCGACCACAGGCTTGGGAGCCTGGATCTCCTCCTCCTCCTCTTGCTGCTGCTGCTGCTGCGTCTGTACGTCTTCCTTCTCCTCTACCACCACACCCTCCTTCTCCCTCTCCACTTCCAGTACCACCTCCTCCTTTTCCTTTTCCTTTTCATTTCCCTCTTCCTCCCCCTCTTCCTTTTGAGGAGGTGCAGAGGGTGGTGGTGGAGGTGGCATATCTGGTGCCTTCGTCTTGGGTTTCTTCTCCTTCTTTTCTTTCTTCTCCTTCTTTTCCTTCTTCTCCTTTCTCTTCCCTTCCTCGTCCTCCCTCACTGCCTCCTCCTCCCTCACAGTCTCAGGGACACTGGCAGGGGGACCTGGGGGAGGGGGAGCCTCAGGCGTACCCAGGCTCTTACGCCGCTTCTTCTCCTCCTTCCTTGCCTTCATCCTCTTCTTGAAGTCCTTGACGAGGGCTGGATACGACGCCTTGGCCTCATTTTCATGAATCCAGTCAATTCGGGCCGGGGACTCTGAATTGAATTCAAATTTGTACTCCTTGTGGTCACCGACCTCCCGAACGTTCGTAATTATGTCTATAGCGTCAGAAGACATTTCCTTCTCCCCCTTATTTTTCGCTGGTGCTGTCGTGTAGAAGGGTTAAAGTTTATGAGATTGAGGTGGGCAGGGTTGGGGCAATCTCCGAAAATGGGAGCAAGGAAACAAATCAGCTGCCCAAACAAACTCAACCCTGACATAATGTCCGGTACTTGGGCAATAGCGATAGCCGACTACGACAATGAGGCGTCGAACACTTTGAAACTAACAGCGGGGGGCAAGATATTCGACTGCAGGGTAGATGTAAATGCCCCTGAATGGAGCTTTGGTACAGGTGAGGGGTTGGGGGTTGAGGGGATGGGGACGGCACTCCTTAGGCGATGGGAGGGTTTGGACTAGCAATGACTGTGTCCAGAGTTGGCTCTCTTCTCACGCCCGTTACTTGCACGTTGCAATGGATCAATGTTTCAACCCTCTCTTGTGATAACTGTCGAGGACAGACAATCTGTTTTCTCACCCCTTCGTTAATCCCCTCCCTCCCCCAGACGAGAATGGAAAAGTTGGTTACTTCCCGACCTCCCACGTCCAGCAGACCGCCTCCCGTCCCGTGTCCCAGTCTGTGGCTCCCTCCCCCTCCTCCTCTGCCCCTGTCTTAAACCGAAACTCTTACGTCCCCGGGACCTCAGACGCCTCCCCCGACCTCCCCGTAAACTGGGGTCGCAAGACGTCGAACGGCAGGGTTTATTACGTGAACCTGGTGACGAACGACACTCAGTGGGAATTTCCGTCGTCCCCAGCAAGACGGAGGGCATCGAGGAAGAGCGTTTCCAAGCTCCCTGGGGGCTGGGAGCGCAAGACTAGCACGAAGAGCGGCAGGACTTACTACTACAACACAGTTACAGGGGAGACGTCCTGGGAACACCCAGCTTTCGGGGCCTTGAATCCTGGGGTAGGGACCATCAGGGAGGGGGTGCAGGAGGCTGAGGGTGAGGGGGAGGAGAGGGGAATGAACATGCCGCCCCCCGCGCCGGAAGCCGCGGCGACGCCGAAGCAGCCTCGGGATAAGAAGGACAGGAGCTCTAGCATGGACTCTGTGGTTGACGCAAACTCTGAGCTTGAGGACGCTTACAGGCTAGTTACCTCCCGCTTGATGATGAAGAAGAAGCTGGGCCCTGAGAGCAAGTACCAGGACAGGTACATGTTCGTAAGCCAGGACCTCAGCGAGTTCTGCTGGGCCAAGCCCAAGTCCAAGCTTGGCGTGTACAAGGGTGTGCCTTTCGACGATGTCATGGAGGTCAGGGTCGGCCTGCCTGTCAGGCAGGCGAAGAAGCAGAACAGGTCCTTCGACGACAGCTGCCTGTCGGTGTACCACAAGAGCGGGGTGATCGACCTCATCGTTGACAACAACACTGAGAGGGAGGAATTCGGGAGGACGGGGGGGGGGGGCGATATAAGGGAGAAGGACATGGCGCTGGAGTACGTGGGGGCGATGACAAAG
>BRYA01000082.1:9163-34147 GCA_030267965.1 Triparma columacea | reverse complement strand
GGGGGGAGGGGGAGGGGACGAAGGTGGTGAAAGTGAAGTGGTAAGCGAAACGGTTAAGGTTAAGGTCGGGGCGGATGACGACGGGGGGGAGGGTGGCGAACCCCCAGGCCAAAGCTACATGTCACCGAGTTACAGCAGGAAGTCTATCTCAGCATACGCGTCCGAGAACTTCAGGTCCCAGTCCAAGTGGTCGAAGTTTCACTCCGTGTCCCTGACCCCCCGGGAGATGGTAACGTGGTCCGGCGTCGCTCCGAAGGCTCCCCTCAACAACCTGTCGACCCCAGCCTTGGCGAAGTCGGCGCAGGGGCTGCACAGGGCCGTGCTGGGGTGCATGGGGGAGGACGGCAGGGGCGGGGTTGTCAAGGAACCGAAGGTGTCCAGGAACTTGGTGGCTAGCATGGGATCAGAACACCCAGAGCTCGTGGACGAGGTGAGATGGGGGGGTGTGTGGGGGGGGGGGAGCAAAACTGATTTCCAAAGCCTTGTGGTAATCGTTCCAGAGCTCTCGAATGTCCTTCCGCCTTTCCTAATCCTCCCCCCCCCCCCCCCCGTCTCTCCTTCCTTAATAATTTGAAAGGTCTACTGTTACCTTGTAAAGCAAACCACAGGTAACCCAAACTACCTCTCCGAGGTTCGCGGTTGGCGTCTCCTCGCCACAATGGCCGCTCGTGTGATGCCCAATTCTTCCCTCCGCGAGTGCGTCTGCAACCACGCCAACCGGCGGCGGTTCCGCCCCGACGCCATTGGCGGCTTGAGCTTCTTCGTGTTCCAGAGGGTCATGATGGGGGACGGGGACGGGGGGGAGTACGAGGTGGACGTGCTGGAAATCGGGGATGAGGACTTGGAGGATATAGAGGGGTGCTACGTGGGGGAGAGTGTATGGGGAGAGAGCTTGGAGGGAGTCTTGAGGAAGGAACTATTCACGAGGAACACTAGCGCCGCAATGCCGCCGCCGGGGCAGCTGATTTTCGACTACCAGAGAGGCGTACCTGTGGTTATGAGCCTGCTGACGAGGGCAGTGACTGATCTAGGGGGAGAGGAGGTTGAGGGTATATTCAGGCTTGCAGCTCTGAAGGACGACGTGGATTGGATAAGGGAGGAAATAAAGGGCTGCGACTACAGGGCCATAATGCCAGCCTCAGAGGTCGCAGATTACGACGGTCCCAGAGTTCGGGATCCTCTCGTCGCCGCCGACCTCCTGAAGAGCTGGCTCCGTAGTTTGAAGAGTCCCCTGATCCCCAGTTCCCTCTACGACCAGTGTGTCAACGCAGGTCGAAGCGGGGACGTTTCATTGGCCCTCTCCGTCCTTCCCCTCCTTTCTCCCGCCAGCCGCGCTTGTGTGGAGCACCTTTGCGCCTTCCTTAAGTCCCTGGGTGCTCAGAGCTCTGTAACGAAGATGAACACTGGTAACCTGGCGCTGGTGTTTGCGCCTAATATCATCAAAAGCCCGAGCGACGACCCTAGGGTATTCGCAATGCACGCGGAGAGTGAAAAGAGGTTTGTGAGCATGTTGATCGACGCTCAAAACTAGGGGGGTGGGGCCTCGGTGGGGTACTGGTGGGATACAAATCATGTTGCAAATAAATACCCAAATTTTTCGAAGAACAAAGGCATTTTTTACTCACAATAGGATTTCCCTTTGAAAAATAACATTTAGCGATATGGCAACCCAGATCCACCCCGATAAGGGAAGTGCATCGGATAAATTACTCGCCTCGTCGTCTCATTTCGTTGAAGGTGGTGCTCAGGACCCTGAACCAACCTCAAACATGAGGATGTCCAACCGCCTTTCAATGGTGAAAAAGATCCAAGACAACACCGAGTTGGTGATTGAGTTCTATACAATCTTGGCTTCCACTCGAGGCACACCAGCGTCGGAGCCTGTATGCGATGTAGCTCTGGATGCCATGACAGGGAGGGACCTTACAACACTTGTTGGAGCCCTCAACTACATGCTCAAGTACGAGGCGAATGAGGAGGACGCCGTGGCTAGGTTCGTAAAGACGTACAATGCAATTAAGGATCTGAATGCAGCTTATCCTAGTTTCGAGAAGAGCTTGCAAGAGCAGAGTAAGAGATTGCTCGCCGATAAGCAGAAGTGGGCCAAGGTGAAACTGTTTGTGGCCGCGGCGCTGAGCATGGGGGACCTCTTTACTGACATCATGATGGTGATCGAGTTTTTTGGGATGGATGATGGGACCGGGTACGCGTGGGCCACACTGGCGAGCATCTTGGTCAACCTTGTCCTTCAAGCCATACTGGTACACTTTCAGAACAGGACGTTTCCATTGCGGACACGAATTTGGGAACAGGTGTATGTATGGACGCTGGTGAAGCCTGGAGTTGATGCTTGGAGAGTGGCTAGCGGGACCGAACAAGAGGCTGGAAAAGTTGTTGATCCTTACATTGAGATGGCACTTACCAAATGTTGTGAGATCGTTGCTGAGTCGATACCTGGAGCCTTGATCCAACTGTCAGCAATCTTAAGGGCCGGCTCGAAGACGACAAGTGCCGCTCTCTTTTCCTTTGTGTTCTGCATCTTCACCACAGCATTCACTTCCGCGATTTTAAGTTGGGATCTTGACGTGTCGAAAGAGAAGCGGAAGATTCTGCCCTCCTTTTATGGATATATTCCGCGTAATTTGATTGGAAAGGCAAAAGTTTTCCTGTCCCTGTTCGCTCTTGCGGCGTTCAACTTGCTCGTGCGTACATATGCGTGTATTCTGTTCTACATGGAGGGTGGGTTTACAGGGATATCTATCGTGTTTGGTGGTGAGATGCTGCTCTATTTGTTGATAAAGGCGCTGAGACGGGATCTCTGGTCTTTTGCGCCCGTATATGGATTTGGTGGTTACTTGGCAAGTGCAGTTGGAAGAGTTATGATTAAAATAGTCGTGGACTGGACTGCTTTGGTACATCTGCGTCATCCTTTTAACGTTGGTGGTGCATATTTCACCTTCGGTATATTCGTCACTATCACTGGTGGAATTATTGCTGCTCTTGGTTACGAAAAGAAGGTGGTCGAGGATTTTTTGGAGGGTGATGAAATAATCAATCACGGAAATGAGAGTGTGGTCGAGGAAGCTTTTGAGGGTGATGAAATCAATCGCGGAAGTGAGGGTGTGGGATTGGAGGAGAGCACTGTAGTCACGACAATGGTAGCCGCTTGTGTTGGGATTGTTGTTTCGTTCGTCACACTTCTACTATCCATAAACAAGGAATACGTACACACATTTATTGGCACGAAGACTGGTGATAAATTTATTCAGGAATTCTTCACAGACTTTGAGGAAGAGGCTATCAGATTTCATGTCTTTGACCTCAACAGGTATAAATGGGAGTACAAGATCGGACCCCAAGTCAAGTCCTGGATAAACGAGCGCCTTCCCGTCTGGCTTGAGGATGAGCCAGAGTGGTTCAACGATCTAAAAAAGTCTCTAATCCCCGACGACTTCGTCTCCGACCCCGCCATCCTCGTCAGACTCCGCACGAATAACGTCAAGGCAATATTAGAAGAGCGGCGACGAAGCTCCGTGCTCGGGATACTGACATCCGGTGCCGCTGTCCATGATGAGGTCGTGAATAGTGGGGGGTCTGTCGAAGAGCAGCAGGAGGCGAAGGAGTAGGTGACGAGCATAGCAGTAATAGTAACGCAGCAAACACTTTCGCAAATTAATTCTCCCTCCATTCTTCTAATTGAGAGGTAGAGGTCAAGAGGTCTTTCAGGCCATACCAGGTTTTCTTTGGAAACATGAATTTATGTGCCATTTTGACGCGACCCAAGTGGTGTTCCCCCTTCGAAAAGTTTTTTATTTCTATATGTACATCAAAATTGCTTAATAGCCGTCGCATTCCTGTATTGTTTCGTTCACTTCTTCTTACCTCTACCATTCTTGCCCTTCTTCCCCTTCTTGCCATTCTTCCCCGTCGCACCTGCTCCTTCCGCTACTCCCACATCCGCCCCTCCCGCCGCCGCTCCCTTCCCTGTCTTTGATCTTTTCTTGACCATTGCCTCGCTCTCCCCCCTTTCGTTCAGTGGTCCCGTGCATAGCACCTTGTGCTCCCTCCAGTGCTTGAGCTGACACTCCCTCGAGCAGTAGGCGACGTTGCGACAGGGACACATTAGGAGCTTGTCACGCTCCTTGGCAGTTAGAGCCTCGCAAATGAAGCAGCAGAAGGGACGGCCTTGAAGGTACTGTTTCGTGATGTTGGTGAGTGTAGGATCGCGATAGGAAGGATTGACAGAATTGAATTTGTCTCGAACTACGTCGGAATCGGGCTTTCCGAGATGAAGAACTGTTGTGAACATCTTTATTGCGACATCTCTACTAAGCCTATGGCTTCCTCCTTTGCACGCTTTGAGGCACAAACCCAACACATTATCCACGTCGTTGGTGGTTGGAATAGCACCGCGCGTGAGAAAAAGCCTGCATATGTCGTGTGCTCCATAACTCATAGTAGCAATAAGTGGTGAAACAACTTCTCCATTAGGGTCAACCACTGTCTTGTTCACATTTGCTCCATGATCGAGAAGTGCTATGGCCTGATCAATGTGTCCCACAGTAGCAGCGAGCATCAACAGATTTGAAAAGGTTTTCACCATCCCTTCGACTCGTAGGTCTATATTAGGGTCGAGTCCATGTTCTAAGAGCAATCTCAAGATTGTTGAATTGTCAATCTTCCTCATTGATATCTCTGCGGCCATGTACATGGCTTCCTTGTTGTCAAAGCCGGCCTCTAAGGTAAGCTTGACCATCTCAACATTATTGTGAAGAGAGGCGAGTGTGAGGACTGAAAATATCGCCCATTCCTCATCAACAAACTCTGCATGAACGCCTAACAAAACCTCAGGACCATGTTCCTTGGCATACCCCTTGATGCGATCCCAGTCTGGCTCCCAAGCCCAATCTATGCACAACCGCTGACCGTCTGTCAAATCGTCCAAACTAGATACTACCACAGTTGTGGTCTCTGATGAATTGTGTGACGATTGTACCTCTGATTCTGAAGCCATTTTTGAGCGAACCTACCCCAAGTGTAAGTTTATAGCGGTAAATTACGATGTGAAAGTGATTTATAAAGGCTTGAAATTACTCCACTTAGGCAGAAAAGTCGTGAAGGTGCTAATATTGGAGTCCACCTCTCAGAAAGTTTCATCTTGGAAGCAGGAGTCGAGAGGAGGGAGGGGACAAAATGAGTTAAAGAAATATGAACTTGTTCATTCTCACGCTAATCGCTAAAAAAATAAGCAATTTGATGTACATCGAATTCTGAAAAATTGCTCATAGCAGCCGCATTACTGTATTGTTCGTTCACTTCTTCTTACCCCTACCATTCTTGCCCTTCTTTCCCTTCTTCCCATTCTTCCCCGTCGCACCTGCTCCATCCTCTCTTCCCACATCCGCTGCTCCCGCCGCCACTCCCTTTCCTGTCTTGGATCTTTTCTTGACCATAGCCTCGCTCTCCCCCCTTTCGTTCAGCGGTCCCGTACATAGCACCTTGTGCTCCCTCCAGTGCTTGAGCTGGCACTCCTTCGAACAGTAGGCGACATTGCGACAGGGACACATTAGGAGCTTGTCACGCTCCTTGGCAGTTAGAGCCTCACAAACGAAGCAGCAGAAGGGACGGCCTTGAAGGTAATGTTTCGTGATGTTGGCGATTGTAGGATCGTGATAAGAAGGGTGCTGTAACGCGAAAGAATCAAATATGTCTCGAAGTACGTCGGAATCGGGCTTTCCTAGATGAAGAAATGTTGCGAACATCTTTATTGCGACATCTCTACTAAGGCTAGGGTTTTCTCCTTTGCACGCTGCGAGGCAATGATCAATCACATTAAGCACGTCGTTGGTGGTTGGAATAGCACCGCACGTGAGAAATAGTCTGCATATGTCGTGTGATCCACACCAGAAAGTAGAAGTAAGTGGTGAAACAAGACGTCCATCAGGCTGAACCATTGTCTTGTTCACATTTGCTCCATGATCGAGAAGTGCCATGGCCTGATTAATGCGTCCCCTTTCAGCAGCAAACACCAAAAGGTTGGAAAAGAATTCCACCAATTCTTCGACTTGTAGGTCCATATTAGGGTCGAGTCCATGTTCTAAGAGCAATCTCAAGATTGTTGAATTGTCACTATTCTTCATTGATATCTGTGCGGCAATGAACATGGCTTCCTTGTTGTCGAAGCCGGCCTCTAAAGTAAGCTTGACCGTTTCAACATTATCGTGAAGAGAGGCTATTGTGAGGACTGAAGTTGCCCTCCATTCCTTATCAACATACCTTTTACGAACGCCTAACAAAACCTCAGGACCATGTTCCTTGGCATACCCCTTGACGCGATTCCAGTCTTGGTCTAAAGCCCAGCTTATACACAACTGCTGACCGTCTGTCAAATCGTCCCAACTAGATACTGCCACATTTGTGGTCTCTGATGAATTGTGTGACGATTGTACCTCTGATTCTGATTCCATTTTTGAGCGAACCTGACCCGAATGTAAGTTTATAGCGGCAAATTACGACGTGAAAGTGATCAACAAAGCCTTGAAGCTACTCCACTTAGTCAGAAGGGTCGTGTAGGTGCTAATATTGGAGTCCACCTCTCAGAAAGTTTCATCTGGAAGCAGGAGTCGAGATGAGGGACAAAATGAGTTGGAGAAATATGAAATTGTTCATTCTCACGCTAATCGCAATTTTCGCAATCAATGCCCTCCCCTGTAGTAAAAAAAATCTTCTGCAGGTTTGAAGTGGAATTGCTTAATGTTTTGCTCCACCACAATCACAATCGGATCTAATACCAGATGATAATAATCAAATTGAAAAGTGGGGTAAAATAAGCAATTTCATTCTTTTTCCAACTCTTAAGGGAGTTCGTGTTCCAACCAATGACCCTCGGCCAAAAATTCACTTTCCCAGTCTACCCCCGTCCCTTTCTCTCTCTCTCTCTCTCTCTCTCTCCACCTCTCTCTCTCTCCCTCTCTTTCTCTCTCTCTCTCTCTCTCTCACCCTTTACCTTTCGTTCATCCTTTTCCCCACATTTTTCATATTATTATAAACCTTCCCCGGCATCGCTCCCATAATCAATTCACAAATCGCTCCTCTCGCGACTCTAATATTCCCATAACTTCCTAAAATATGAACGTGTTGATCCGCAACAACGATCCTCGTTCTAGTCGCGTTCTCTATCGCGAATCTTGTTTTACCATCTTGCCCTGCGATACGACCAATCGCACGTGAAAGGTGGTCGCCTTTGAGCATTTTAACATCGGTAACTTGGAAACTGTCTAAATAAAGATCGTCCAACCTAAGGAGTGCAACGGCGTCTGCTACCTCGAAACCCATCATGAAACAGGATACGAAATCTGCACCTTTCTGAACGGAGGATGGGTCAGGTGTCTTCGGGGAGGACTTAAGCTCAACTGAACGTGTGGACGTGTTGAAACGGACTTGCAGGTGGAGGTACTGGACTAGGGGGGTGAGGATGGACTCCCAATTATTGCGAAGGGGGGTGTAACGGTTGGGGGGACAACGGATACGACGGTATTGGGAGGATAGGGACTGTGGGGTGGGTGGGGGGTTGGGTGAGTTAGTAAAATTAGGATGATAGTGTGTAGTGAGTGTATGGTGAGTGTGTGGCGAGTGTGTGATGAGTGTATGATGAGTATGTGATGAGTACGAGCTGAGTTTGTAGTTCGATGAAGGAGATGAAGAAGGGCATCGAAGAACAAATACATACATGTGGCCATATTAGTTGTTTTGACGACGTATGTGTGTGTACACGTTTGTTTTTGTGCAATATATATACAGCGTATCCATTAACTGGTCCTAATATATCCTAAAACGGCGTATTTGTGGACACAATTTGGGCAACAATGGGTGGAAACCAGCGAAATGGGTTGCAGACTTACTTTGTTTTGTCCCTGAATAGCGACTTCTTCCATAATTGGAATCTCCTGGTCGTTACCTCCAGTATCCATTGACATCGTTGACGTTGATTCAGAGGTTAGATCGGCTTGAGAAAGGATTTGAGCCATTTGAGAAGGAAAATGAGGAGATCCAGGGTGGGGAGACTGGTGGATCTGGGTCAGAAGAAGTGAAGCATTGTTTCCTCAGAGAAATTTTCTCCCTCATTTCTTCGTACTTTCTGAATAATCTTCGCCAAAACTGATTTTAATATCCTTCAGTATCAATACGATATAATTGCGACAACTCTAAATACTCACAGCAAAAAAGAAGACTCGACAAACATCATACAAACATCAGCCTCATTTTATCACCCCATACCCACCTACACAACACACCCATTTACCCTATCATGCATCTCTCAACTCCCCACCTTCTCCTCCTCCTTCTTCTCCTTAACATCTTCACCTTAACCACAACATTCATTCTCCCATCTCCCCCACCTCCATCCTTCCATCTCGCTTCCCTTCCCCCTAATCAATCCGGTACTCTCCAAAAAGCCTCCGTCCTCGTCCCCTCAATCCCTTCAACCCCTCTATCCTACACATCACATATCCTTCAATTAATCCTCCATTCCTCCTTATCAAAGCGTGCGTCGAACCTAACATTAATCAAAACAAAAGGCACGGAGGTTGAATACGTTTACATTATGGAGGGTACATCAGCACCGCAATGTAGGGCTATTATAGCGGGGATTAGATCCGACGTTAACGGATGGTTAAACCTACAGGGAGAGATGGGGGAAGAGGATGGGGATTGGATGGGGGAAGGGTTACCGGGACATCTTAAAGTTAAAGTTAGGGATAGGGAGGGATGTACGGATGAGGAAATTAAGGAATGGAGAAACATTGAAAATATGGAGGGGGTTGAGGTGAGTGCTTTGAAGAAGAAGGAGATGGAGGGGAGGAGGATTTAACGACCATTTTAGAGAACGTTTTGGGAACAGACTGGGGGACATTTTTACAACACACTGGGGAGTTAAAGTGGGGGGGGAGAGTCGTTCGGAGTTAAAACTGCGTAAACCTAACCCTAAATATCCCCCCCACACCCCCCTGTCTCTCTCCCCCCCCCTTCCCCCTCTCCAGCCTTACCGTGGTAATACCGTAGGCACAGGCGGTGGTCCTCGTACCCGCGGTGCATCCTCAGTCTTCAATTCCGGCTGGGTTGTCCTCGATTATGGTGATATTGTCGTTAACGTTATGACGGAAAGAAGCAGACAGTTTTACGATTTGGATGGACTTTATATGGGGGAGGATGAGGAAATAAGGATGGGGGATGATGATGGTGACAACGGAGGTTATGGAGAAGGGGAAATCGAAGGAGTTACTAAGGGGGGTAAAGGAGGTGGATATGAAGTTGACATTGTAGGAATGGGGTGGGCTGAGGAAGGGGAGATTTACGGGGTTGGGGGGAGGGGGGGGAGATACGTTAACGAAGACGAGGATGAGGATGACCCATTCTGGGCTTGAGGAAGAGAGTGGGGGGGGATGTTATATTTGAGTGGAAAAATATATAAAGTTGTGTGGAGAAATAGTGATATTATATCTTGACTTTACCACGATGACGAACCCCTGGTATCTGTTCCTTGTTCGTCCTCTTCCTTAAAACTGTCCCTCTTCTTTCCACCTCCTCCTCTTTCCATCTCTCAAGTAATGACCTGGGTAATACTCCGAAGGTGTCGTCCCACTCGTACCGGTTATTGTTAGCGGGTACGTAGGAGGGAGGTAAGGAAGCAGGAGATGATGAGGTATTTGTGGTGTTGTTGTTGTTGTTGTCGTTATCATTGTCGTTATCGTTATCGTTGCCGTTCCCATTGTCAATGTCGTTATCATTGTTGTTCCCCTCTCCTCCTTCTCTTGTCTTGTTCCCTCCTCCTTTCCTCCTCTCTTTTCCTGCACTCTTTTTAATTTCAACGAGTTTAGGCATCCCTGTTTTGGTTCCTATTCCTTTCCCTTTTCTATTCTTATTGTGTGTGTTTGGGTTAACCCTTTGTTTGTTCTTATTGTTGACGATGAGAGGGTCATAATTATTATCATAATCATCATCAGACATTATATCATCATCATACCCATCATCATACACGTTATCGTTTGGCATTAAGACATCAATAACGTCCCAATCAGTGATTCTTTCAATGATAAATGTAGGGATTAAAAAGACTAACCAATCAGGGGAGTATTTTAAACTTAAACTCAATACTAACGCTATCAAATAGTATATAGGTGAAAAGATGGAGGATAAACGAGACGATACGCCTGTTGACATCTTATAACTCGTTTTTGTTCTCCTTTTATGCTCCTCTAACCCCTTATTTTGGAGTCCCCCCTGGTTCGGCCAAAAAAAGGAAGAATGAATGTGGAATTGTGAGAAGGTTATTTGAAGTAAAGTAGTGCTCGCTTAACAAAGTTTTCTTTGGCAGACAGTGGTGTATTTCAATTCCCGAGGTGGCTTGTTGAACATGATTTAATGATTGTCCTCCTCCCTCTCCCCCTTTTTTTCTTTTCCTAGCCAATCCAAAGACCCAGCCAATCCAATACCCCAACGGCAAGAATTATGCACAATATGTCGTCGCCTCCCCATCCCCCCCACACACACTCCCGACCCTCGTAGAGTCATGTTCGGCTTAATTCATTAAACGTTGTCGCCTTCCCCCCCCTCCCCCCCTCCCCCCATCCTTCCCCATCTACCCTATCATCTACTATACTTTTGAACACATCCATCAGTCCATGAACCCCGAGTCCTTAAGGTTGTCCCTAAGTATAATATCCTTGCACGCGTTAAACACGACCTCCACGTTGTTCGTGTCAGTCGCGCACGTGATGTGGTGGTAGATGACCTTCTCTTCCATTTTTTTCCTATCCAGGAATCTTCTGGAGGAAGTACTTTGCCCCAGAGTCAAAGTCTGACATCTCCCCCCACCCCCCCATCCTTCCCCATCTACCCTATCATCTACTATACTTTTGAACACATCCATCAGTCCATGAACCCCGAGTCCTTAAGGTTGTCCCTAAGTATAATATCCTTGCACGCGTTAAAGACAACCTCCACGTTGTTCGTGTCAGTCGCGCACGTGATGTGGTGGTAGATGACCTTCTCTTCCATCTTGTTCCTATCCAGGAATTTCTGGAGGAAGTACTTTGCCCCAGAGTCAAAGTCAGACATCTCCGGGTCGAGCTTCTTGTAGTCGCAGAAGGTGTCGACGGAACCGATGGGGACGCGCTCTATTTTCTCCTCGAACAGGTCGCGCTTGTTGAGGAATAGGATCATGGAGGAGTCTCTGAAGTACCTGTTGTTTGCAATCTCGTCAAACAGGTCAACCGCCTCGATCATCCTGTTAGTGCTAGCGTCCTCGAACAGCTTCTGGTCGTACTCAGAGAGCGCCGCCACGAAGATGACTGCCGTAACGTCGTCGAAGCAGTGTATCCACTTCTTCCTCTCGTTCCTCTGACCCCCGACGTCGTACATCTCAAACTGACTACCGTCGATCTCGTACCTCTCGGTGACGATCCCGGACGTGCGGACGCGGGAGAGGAGGATGTCCTGCTGGTTTGCGAGGTAGTTCGACTGCTTGATGCGGTCGATGTTCTCAAAGTAGTATTTCATCGACTCCACAATCTGGAACTCTGACCTCTTGTCCCAAGTCAGCTTGATGCCGGGGTCGCTCCAGAGAGCCTTCACGGCGTTACCGGTGTCCTCGTCGATCTCCTGTGTGTCGCTGCTGTGCTTGATCTTTGAGAAGGCGTCCTTGGCGACCACGCTCTCCTCGTGGCCGTAGTTGAGGGTCTGGTCAACCAGGATCTTCATAGCCCCTATCGTGTTGCTGTAAACGACCGGCGTCATCTGCCTCCTCTCCTCGTCGTCCAGCGGCTTCCCGTACAGGACCTTCATCTGCTTGAAGATGGTTGACTTGCCACTCTCACCAGCTCCGAGGAGGAGAAGCTTGATCTTCTCCTGCTCCTTCATCCAAGCCTCCTCTTGCTCCCTCTCGACCTCGAGGGAGCGAGCCATGGCTTCCCGCTCGGCTGCGCCAACTGAATTGCACCCTCCCATCGCTTATTCGGTGGTTATTTTAGGTGGGGGGGTGAGAGAGGGCGGTGGAGTTGAGTTTTTTGGGGGGG
The DNA here is from genome assembly GCA_030267965.1 of Triparma columacea. Taxonomy (NCBI): domain Eukaryota; class Bolidophyceae; order Parmales; family Triparmaceae; genus Triparma; species Triparma columacea. The sequence goes on along the minus strand of BRYA01000082.1, from coordinate 22,073 downwards.
TTATTGGAGGTTGTGTGGGTCACAAGGGGCAGATGGTGGGAATACGGGGGGAGGTATGTAGAATTAGCTACTGCGGTGCTGATTGATCCCGGTTGAACTCTTCCTTGAGATTGTATTGCACCCTTTCAACCAAATCTTCAGGCGGGGCCAGAGGGAGGGAACAGTACTTCTGGGGCAATCAATGAAATGAGGTTGAGGGTAGCTTGTCGTGAGGTAGAGTGGACAAGGTGCGGGTGGGGGGGTGAAATAAGGTACGTTGGGGTCCGAGCAGTGTGGGTTTCTCAGAGTTTTGGGGGCACTGTTAGACTCACTAACTGGCCTGACAGTTTTCGGGTGTTGTGAGAGTTTTGAGTGAGTGCAATTTTTTGGGGATGCATCCTGGGAGAAAGGAGACGTCCAATGGTTGCACGGGGGGGCAACACGACGTTCTGTGCCAACGCGATAACTGAAGCGATAACTAAAACTAAATCGTTCTCATCATTTTGTCCAGGGCTTGTTTTTTATTTTTATCTAACCTTGGATGACAATGAAACAGATGGTATCAACCTTGCGTTCCGTCACCGCATCGCCCCTACTCTCAGTTGAAAGGGTCCCCCTTTTCTGTTTTGGGCTTTGGCAGTTTAACCTCCCCGACCATTTCGTTGGGTATCGTAACCATCCTGTGAAGTTTGGGGGGGGGGGGGGAGGTGAAGGTGAGGGGTTAGGGAAGGGGAGGGTCCAAATGACGGTCGGGGACCTTCTGTAACAGTATCAATATCGTCGCTGCGCTCCCTCTACCCTCTTTTCCGCCCCTCCTTCCATCTCACCTTCCCTTCTTGTTAATCTTGACCTCGAGAGCATCCCTTGAGACGAGCTTCCCTTCAATGACCCTATTAGACTTGAAGGGGTCGACAGTCTGCACACTGACGTCGAAGCCGACGTAGGCGTCGAACTGCTCCTGAGTGGAGAGGACGTCCGGGGCTCCAGGCGTGCAAACTATTATCTCGTGCTTCTCAAGCACGTCGTAGCAAATTTCAGGGGTGCGGGGGTCCTCCCAGACCGCGTGGATCTCCGTAACCAGCCTTGACTGGTCCTCGCTGCTGGTGGTACCAGGGACCACCACCTCCACCTTTGCATACGACCAGGTTAGGCTGACAATCTCGACAGCGCTCTGCACACCAGCCAGCCTTATCAGATCCTCACTCTCACTGCGCCAACTCTAACAGAGGGGGGGAGACGAGGGAGGGGAGGGGAGGGGAGGGGAGGGAAGAGACGACCATAGGGTGTTAGCAACTTTTTACATAGATGGGTGGCTTCCCACCCCACACCAACCCTTTCCTTGACTCGCTGCTGTTTGGGTTTGTCACTCCTGGACCTGGCCAACACCCACCTCATTGATAGGAGCGTCCATACCATCAAGGTCTCCCTTCCTCCACGCGGGCTGGTCTGGGTTTGTGGGTGGGTAGAGATCTTTCTCCTCTACTTCTTCCAGCGCCATCAAAGTTGTCGATGATGGAAGGGAGCTTGTCTGGCCCCTCTTGAAAGCCATTGGAGTATTATTTGGTCGTGTGACACCCATAACAAAGGAGTGAACTGTATAATGACCTGCCAATGTCAGCAGCAACGCGCAGAGTAGCTTCATTTGAGGAGAAATTGTACAAACAGATGGCACTTGTGTCGGCTTGGGTAAAGTCTTTAAGATCTCTCTATATCTCTTCTTGTTTTCTTGATAATTAGATGGAAAAGAGACTTTCTGGATAGTTGGAGGTCGTAGATGACGCGTTGGTGTTGAATTAGCACTGTGTGTGAAAATAAACAGAGAGTTTGTTTGGCCTTTGCTTCCCTTCCCCTCGACTCTTTCCTCTTCCCCTCTTCGCCCATATTAGCCGACCACTCTTTCCTCCATCCTCCCACCAAAAACACCAAGCTTAGTGATTATCCTATAACCTCCCCCCCCACTCCCATCTGATCCACCCATGCCTTCCCAATGCCCTTCTTTCCAGTGTTTTTATTCCGCCTCGTGCTTTGGGTCGGAGTCGTTTGACAGTGGTTTGACAGCTAGGAGTTCTCTCGTTCGTTATCCTCTGTCTGATGGTGGTGCTGGCTACGTTGGGGTTCTTCTGGATGCCGGACTTGAGGTTGAGACTTATGTGAGTGCTGTCCTATCCTCCTTTTTCTACCTTTCCCGCAAACCCGCCTTACCACCCACACCTTCTTGCCTGTTCCTCTCGCTTTTCCCCTCCTCACCCCCATCTCTCCCACCCATCCGTCGTTGTTTTCCTTTCAGTCTCCGTGGACGAGGACTCCCAATCCTGATGGATTCGAGAAACTTGTCAACTACATCCTGAACTCACCTGATGAGAAGTGTCTTCTCATTACGTCTGCCTCTCCATCGGCTTCTTTTGCTCTTCCCCTCCTTCACCGTATGTGGAAAGCTGGAGGGAAGGTGAGTTGTGCTTCGCTGGTGGTGTTTGTGTACATGAATGTGTGTTTGTACCACAACAGTGTCATCCTGCAAGCGTCACCAGGCATCTTAAACCCGCGTGATAACTTTGCCCCAGCCCTTTACACTCGACAATTACTTATCGACACTAATTCAACCCCCCTCGCGACCCACTTCATTCGTTATCCAGACCTACCCCTTCCCAACAATCATAAGCACTGCCCCCGTTCGCAAGATGACCCAACTGAACCTCTACGACGCCTTCAGCTCGGCTAGCAGCACTGGCCCGACTCATACCACCGTTCAGGACATTGATGATGTCGTCGGGACCCTCAAAGATTCGGGCTGGGTGGAACTCAAGTACTCGCAGCCCAAGGTATTTCACAATGTCACAATAACCGCGAAACGTTCCGGCTGCTCCGTGGGCGGTTCTTACTTCGTCCTCAACACCTCAACCCCTAGGTCCACCATGATTTACGCCCCCAAGTACTCCCACCGCACCAACATCAGCCACGAGACCGACCTCAAGATCGGCCACGCGAACGTCGACTGCGTTATCACCTACCCCGGAGGCACCGGGAGCGGCCTCGGAGTCGGTGTGAGCGCCCTCAAGAGGCAAAAGAAGGTGAGGGTGGACAGGATTGACAGGATTGACAGAATGGACAGGGCGAAAAGGACAAAGTGTTACAGACTCGACAACAAAACTAATGCTACCCTCATTCCGCTTTTCGCATCGCAGATCAAGAAGAGGTTGGCACTCGTTGGTCGCGACAAGGAGCTAACCTCGAGTGTCCACGAGGTCCTCAAGAGAGGCGGCAACGTGATCCTCCCGGTCGAGGCCCTCAGCGAGATCTGCGAGCCCATCCTCGTCATCCATAACTGGCTCAAGGAATCCAACTACTCCCGGTCCTACCGCCTCTGCGTTTGCTCCAACGTCGGTGAGGAGTGGAGGCGCTTCGTCAGGTCCATGCTGGAATGGACCAGGGTTGGTGATGGGTTCGATGGGGGGGGAACGAACCCCTTCAATCTGAAAGGGGTGGAGTTCTTCACGAGCTTCGACGGGGTCAAGGAAGGCGATAACGACCGCCCGGTCATCCTCTTTGGGACGAGGTGAGAAAATACGTCAAGTAGAAGCAGCTCCGATGGCGGCGCAATTTGAAGCACTAACACAACCCTTTACTCGTTACGGTGCCCCCCCCCCCCTCTCTTCGCAGCGCCAGCCTAATGACGGGACCCTGCGCGGCCGCCCTCACAGAATGGGGCAGCGACGAGGACAACGGCATAATTTTCACCTCGTCCCAGTTCAACCTAGGAGCGCGCTCCACTTTGCTCAAGGAGTGGTGCAACGCAAAAGGAGAGGACAGAGAGATGGTGGACGAGATCGAGGTCAAAAGTTGGAGGGTCCGACGAAAGTTCCTAGAGGGAGAGGAAGTTGCCGAGTATGAGATGTTGGAGGAAAAGAGAGAGGAGGAGGTGAGAATGAACGAGAAGGGGCTAAGAAGTGAACGAATTAATGTTCACAGGTGATGACGAAGGAAAATCGGGGGGCCCGCGCTTCCTCGACCTCCGCAAAGGCGGCCATAAATTCTCTAACATCATCCTAACCTTCCTTCACGACTCGCTTCGATTTCGCAGCTCAAGAGGGACAGGGAAAATCGGGCCGTGGCGAACCAGATTCAGTCTGTCAAAGAGCACCTTGGAATCAACACTGAAGAGCAAGTGGGTGAGAGAGGGGGGGGGGGGGGAGACGAAGATGAGAATGCTTCCGATTCCAACAACCTGCCCGCCAAGGTTGCCGAAGAAGCCGCGGCGCCTTCGGCAGCCCCCTCGACAAAGGTCCACGCCATGGCCGACGCGCCGGAGCAACCCATCTCCAAAAAGAAGCCTCGGTTCGACTCTACGTTATTTATGAAGTTCTCCAAACCCCAGCACGCAATTTTTCCTGTCCACACCGAGGCTATGGTTTCCATCGGAAAGGCGAACAATGGCCACAGGGTATTGACAGAGACAGATTTTCGGATCATTGAGGAAGACGGGGAGGACGAGGAGCAACTCGACGACTACGGTGTTGAGGTTGACCCCGAGCAGTTCATGGACCTCGTCTCCGGGATTGACAGGAAGGGGGGGAAGGTCGCAGACGAGGCTCTCAAGATGGGATACATCCACGTGACCCTGGAGGAGAGGGAGAATCTCAAGGACCTCAAACTGAGCAGAAAGGGAAAGACGGCGGAGGAAATCGAGGTTGAAGAGGAAAGCGAAGAAGCTAGGGAGGCTAGGGAGAAGAGGGAGGAGATCAGGAAGGAGGTGAGACGAGGCAGAGTGAAGCGATGCAACGATGACTGTGCACTCTCGTATTTCCCTACAAGACAGTCCCGACCTAACTCTTTGCTCGATTCGCTTCGCTCAATGTTGCATCGCAGATTGAGGATCTCTCTGAGGGTAACGGAATCATTAGGGGACGCAACGGGAGGTCTCACCAGAAGGTCTTCTCAGAGGTCGAGAACACCATTGTGAAGGCCGAAATTCAGTTCATTCCCTACGACGCCATGGTCGACTCCGAGTCCTCAAGGTACATCATCTCCGCCCTCCGCCCTCGCCAGTGTGTCATCTTGGGTTCCTCCAAGGATGAGGACGTCGCTCCAACTTCGGAGCTTGCCCTTCTGGCCAACTCAGTGCGTCCTACGACGACGAACCAGGATAGCGTTTACACTCCTAGTGCAGGAGAACTCCTAGAGCTGAACGTCGGGTCCGCCGCTTTCTCGGTCAGGCTTGTGGAGGAGCCCTACGTTCCCAACCCAGAGGACTACGGTGAGGACTTCGATCTCACTACGCTCCAGGGCCAGACACAAGTCGAGGCAAACTTGGGCAACTACACCGTGTCCCTAGTCGATTCTGTAGCAAACGGGAAGAAGACAAAGGGCGAGGGAAACCTCGTTTTCGCCCCCAAGCTCGCCGACGCCGCCTCCAAAGATGAGCTCAACAAACCCACTGTAATGTTGTCCAACGGTGACGTCCTCCTAACGGACCTGCGGTCCGAGTTCCTCGACAGGGAAATGAAGGCTGAGTACAGCGTCAATGTTGAGGAGAACTTCCAGTCCCTCGTGGTGAACGGGGCCATTGTGATTAGGAGAGATGGCAAGACGGGACACCTCACTGTGGAGGGACCGCTATGCGAAGATTTCTTCACCTGCCGTGCTGTTCTGTACAGCCAATATGTAATGCTATGAGAGGGGGCGTTTGTTCCATGTCCAATAATTAAACAACAAGTGCTATAAAAACCTTGGTATATCGCTTTTGCTTCTCTAATTAACTTTCATGCGTCTATAATTTTGCCAGTATTAAGCGTTTTGTCTCCTCCGTTGCGAAGCTTGCTTCCATGGCCTTCCTCATTATCCCCCTGATGTCGTCCTCGGTGACCATCATGTCGTTCCTCACAATACTCATTTCCTCGTTTAAGCTCGTTTTGAATACGGTTGGGTCGTCACTGTTTATGGACAGGCTGCACTTTGCCTTCAGCATCTTCACCAAGGGGTGCTGCACCACGAAAAGGGGTTAGTTGGTTGGGGGTTGGATGAACAATGCATACAATTGATGTAAGAGACCTCATCCGCGACGATACCCTCACCTTCTTCCAGTTGGCAGCTCCCCCGCCCCCAATCCAACCGCCAGTCTCGAGGGATGAGGTGGGACAAACCTCAAAGTGGATATTACGGTCCACACACACACTCTTGAGGAATTTCGGGTCATCACTGGCCCTGTAACCGTGGCCGATCCGCCTTGCACCGTATTTGAGGACCGCCTTCCTTACATTCTCGGGGTCTGCATTCTCTCCTGCGTGAAGTGTGACCGGGATGCCCAGGGATGCCGCCTTCTGCATGGCATCATAGTGAGGCCTATGAAGTAAAGGGAAGTTAATGCTGTCAAAGTGCTCCTCTCCGGCAGCAATGTCAACCCCAACGACCGCGCACGATGGCAAGCCGCGGAAATCTTTGGCCAATTCCACGACCTCGTCGGCCCACTCAGGGCGCCAGTTTATGCAGCAAAGCAACTGGTTGACGACCACACCAAATTCCTTGCAACCACGCTGAAGCCCACTGGTAATGGCCTCGACAACGGCCCTTGCCTCCCCAAGCTTCACCTTTGTCGAGGTTGAAGCGTCGATCGTCGCCAGGAAGTGAGGTGAATAACGAACCTCAGTGTACAAAACATTTTGACGACTTTGGTTTCTCACAAACGAGAAGGCATTCTCTTCCAGGAGCTTGAACTGCCCTCGAACCAAGGGAGAGAAGATTTCGAAGCATTGTAACATCGCATTCAAACTCCGCTCACCCTTGCACTGGCACAGACAGTTGAACTCAGAGAGGCTCTTGCACGACTCGAGGAGTGATCGCACTTGGAGGGGCTTATCCGGCTCCCAAGGAAGAAATACGTCGTTAGGGAGCGATGATGTGTCGCAATCAGCAGTAAGGTGCTTGTAAAGCAGGTCATTTGCCAACGCCCCATCAAAGTGCACGTGCAATTCAACTTTTGGGATGGAGGCCTCGAAGGGCTTTTCCACCATATTTTGGAAATTTTGGGTCCTACTCATTTTCTTAATGGTGTGAGATGCCCATACTGTGGCTATGCTACCTAAAAAGAGCCCCGCTGCCTGTAAATCGGCTTTCGGCATCGAAAGAATTGCCTGGCAGGGTTTTGCCTTTCTTCCTGCCTTTTTTCGTCGTGAACCGTGAAGCCTCCTCACAAAGACATTTCTGCCAATGACTTCGTCGAGGGAACCATTGGTGCTCCTTCTCTCGTTTGATGAAGGTGGTCCGACTACCAGCCTCAAATTTTGCAAGAAGCGCCCTTACAATGGTAAACTTCCACCCCCTGGGACAATAACTGTCCCAATGCCTCCGGACAAGAACAGTCCAGACTCGGCCTCTTTGACTTCAGTTGCGGATGTGCCATGGGTAGACGGGATGGGGGTATCCGATTTGTGCGATATTGGTACCATGAAGATGTCGGGAGATGCTGCTGTATCCAGGGCATCTTCCCGGCCTGAACTGCTCAGTGTTATGGGTAGTTTGCTTGACCATGGTTGGGTGTTAACGGGGAGTGGAGCAGATGACTTGTATCTATTTGAGAAGGTTGTCGAAGGGAAATCGATTCCGCCTCCGCCACCAGTCATTGAGACGCCCCCTTTACCTCCTCCAAAGACTCCCGGGGCTGGGCTCAGCAGGAAGGGCCCCGATCCCGTTGAAGAGGAGGAAGACGAAGGCGACGTCCCTGGTTCCCCCAGGATGTATCGATCTATCTCCCTCACGAACGAGCAAGAGACCACGAATTTCAAGCAGAAGATGATCTTCGGTATAGTTGTGAAGAAGATCCCTCACCTACCCACCGCGCAGAGCAAGGATGTCACGCTGAGGCTTGTTGGGAGTGGTAGGGACCTCCAGGTGACCTGGGGTTCTAAGAAAGACGGGACCATAAAGGTCGTTGATATCGTTGACGTCATGGCCTCTGACAAATTGTCCAAGAAGCATTCAGACAAGGGCAAGTGCTTCACGATAACGACGTCGAATAGGACCTTGAACCTTATGGCTAGTAATCAAAAGCAGTGCTTCTGGTTCATAAGGGGTTTTGACGGTTTGATCAAGGTGAGGCAGGAAGAAAATCATGACATCTTTTTTGACAACGAGGACGAAGACGAAGAGGACCATGACGACAGCGCATTGTTGAGGAAGGGGGTCGAATCCCTCGGCACCAAAATTCTAATCGAATGATGCACAATCCCTTCCGCTACTCCCTTCGCTCGTCTCAGGACGCAAAGACTGCCGGTAGTAGGATGAAGAAGAAGAGGGAGTCCATTATAGACGAGGATCTTGCCGCTGAGCTGTTTGGAGATGACGGCGGTGACAAGGAGGTCGTTGATGATGAGGACCTCATTCAGATTATCAAGAATGTGGAGATCGATGGTGAGGTCAAGCTGAAGAGGGGGAAAACATTATCTGATAGGCAGCTCTTGCAGATACAGGAGACCTTCGAGACGAGACAGGGGGCGGCGTCAGTCCTGCAGAAAATAGTTCGTAAGATGGTCTCGAACGTTGGTGAGGAGACATGCGACTTCAGCCCCGAAGAATTACTGAGCTGCTTCAAAATCTTCGACGAGGACGGGGATGGGCAAATCAGCACGCCAGAGCTACGCCATGTGCTTACCAATCTCGGAGGGCTGAGAATGAGCGAGCAGGAGTGTAAAGATATCATTCGCCGGTTCGACAGAGACTCTGACGGCTTTATTGACTACAAGGAGTTTGCCCTTGGCCTCCTTGGAGGGGTTGGCGAGGAGCGAAATAGCATTGTCGAGGAGGTTCACAAGGAGCTAGATGCGGTGCGAGGAGGTGATGGAGAGAGGAAGGAGGTCATCAAGCCCGTACACGTCCATAATGAGGATAACCTTGCTATTAATGATGTTGTTGTGGTGGAGGACGCGGGAGGGGTTGGCGGTGGTGGGGTCGCAACGGTCGTGAACGGCCTCGGGGGCATGGTCTTACCAATGAGGGACAGTTACAATGGAGATGGGGTAGTTGAGGAGAAACCGGTGGAGCCGGTGGTTGGGGTGAAGGCGGTGGTTGAGGATGAGCCAGTGGTTGAGGAGGAGCCGGTGGTTGAGGAGGAGCCGGTGGTTGAGGAGGAGCCTCAGGTGGAGGTTGAGGTGACTCAGGTGCCGGTGGTGGTTGAGGAAAATGTGGCGATTGAGTCAGCTCCGACGGCGACGCCAGTGGTGGCCCCGGTGGCAATTGAAGAAGAGCCTGTTGTGGGTACCGGGAATGAGGACGAAGACGGAACGAAAAGGATGCACTTGGTTGGAGCCGACTACAACAAGCCCGTTGAGGTCACTGAGCAACCTCTCGGGTGGGGAGAGATCGTCGATGAGACAAGCGGCCAAAAATACTGGTACAACTACCAAACTGGAGAGTCGAGTTGGGAGAATCCCGAGGAAGATGCTGAGGCAAAGGCTGAGGCTGAGGCCGAGACAACTGACGGTGGGGATGACAGTGGGCTCCCAGACGGTTGGCAGAAGGTCGACGACCCCCAGTACGGCTGCTATTACTGGCACACCGTAACTGGGGAGACCTCATACGATTTTCCAGGGGAGAAGAAAGAAGAAGAAGGAGAAGGGCTCCCTGCAGGATGGGAAAAAGTCGATGATCCCTCTCATGGCACCTACTACTTTAATTCGTCGACGGGCGAAACGAGCTGGGAGTTCCCGGTGGCGGCTGGGCTGGCTCCTGGTTGGGTTGAGGTGAATGATCCCACCCACGGACTTTACTACTACCAAGAATCAACCGGGAGCTCATCGTATGATCGACCAACGCAGTGACATGAAATAATCAGAGCATAAGAGAAAATCCCAAACATTTTTTTTTTCATCAGCCGTTTCCCGATCTATCTTCTTTAAGCCCACAGCTCCTGCACAAGCCTCTTTTCGGCGGTGAGCTCTTTGACAACGTCTTCTCCAACGGCCTTCTTGATGGCGTCGACGACGTCCTTTCCCATTTTGGTCCCGCCGCAGATGTATATGCTGTGTAGTGAGCGAAACGATTAACGGAAAGAGATGGTTGAGATAGTGCTTCTGGAGGAGGTTCCAAGTTTGTCGCCGATGTGTTCCCTTCTTTCCTGCCTTAGTTCTCACCTAGCGCCCTCTTTGAGAAGTTCCTTGACAAGTTCTGCCTCCTTGTTGAGTAGGTGCTGTACGTAAACCTTCTCTTTCCCCTCCCTGCTGAAGGCCTTGTAGACCTCGACGTTCTTGCCCGCCTCCCACGCCTCGATCTCGTCCTTGTAGATGAAGTCCTCATTCTCGCGACGGCAGCCGAAGAATAGAATGTTCCGGCCCTTGGCCTTGCGGGCGACGCGCTCCTGTAAGAAGGCTCGCATGGGAGCAAAGCCGGTCCCTGGGCCGATCATGATGATGGGTTTCGAATCATCCGGGAGCCTGAAGGTAGAGTCCTTGACAAAGACGCGGAGCTTTCCGGCCTCGGCAATGTGGGAGGAGCAAAGTCCTGCGTAGGGCTTGGACGTGGCCGCGTTGACGCCCTTGGTGACGGCTACCGTGAGATGCATGGATTTGGGGTGGACCCTGCTGGAGCTGCTAATGGTGTAATATCTTGGCTGCATGCGAGGGAGAAGGTTGACGACGTCCTCGAGGGACAGCTCTACATCCTTGCACAGGTCAGTGAGGAGCTTGCCCCAGCCGACATAAGGGTTAAGGATCTTGGCCTCGTAAGCCTCCTTGCCCTCCTTCGTGGCAAACTTTAGGAGGGTGTCCTTGGTCAGGCCGGGCTCGCAGTAACTGGCGAAGTTCTTGAGCTCGCTACGGCGGGGCGGGGTGGTGAGGTCGCAGTAGAAGGAAAAGCATTCCTCGACGGTGCAGGGGGAGGGGAAGGGGATCCTTCCAGAGGAAGCCGAGAGAGTGAAGGAGTCAGAGAGCTTCTGGTTCACCTTGGCAGCCATCTTTGCCACGATGGCAGAGTCGTTGGGAGCGAGGACGCCGGCGTTGTCCGCGGTAAAATAATCGCCGCTCTTGGGCATGGTGACCTCAACGTGGCGGGTTGAGTTGGCGTTATTGAGGGTGTCCTGAAGGAGCTCGCGGTTCTTCCCGACCTTGCATGGAACGGCGTCCCAAAGGTACTTCGAGGAAGGGACGGGGGTGGCAGAAGAGGAGGAAGAGGAACCCATGGAGACCTTGACTTCGTTCTCTGGCTTTCCGAAGGAGGCACTGGTGGAGGCTCCAAACATGTCTGACACCGCCGGGAGGAGCTTCTCCTCCTTCCACTTCTCGTAATCCTCCTCTAGATTCTTGTCGTCGTCCCCCATTCCAAATTCAACGAGCCTTACACCACCACTAGACTCGAGCTTCTCGTTAACGAGCTTTCCCATGGCATTGTAAAACTCATACTGAGTGTTGCCTAGCCCAAATACGCCAAATTTAACGCCCTCGAAGCCGTCTCCCTCCTTTATGGTGGGAAAGTCGAATAGCGGAGGGTGATTACGTTAGTGAACATTGATGGAAGGATGCATAATGATTAGACTCTTCTCACCTTGAGCCTCTTGACGAACTCCTGGGCGTTGTCGGTGGGCTCCCCCTCGCCGTAAGTAGCCATGAAGAACACTGAAAGAGCGTTGGGGTCGCGTATTTTCTCGCTCCATTCCTCGTGTGTGTCCTCATCCCAATCTTCTAGGTCTACAACCTCAGGCACAAGACCTTCGCTCTTGAAGTGAGAAGACAAGGCGCTGCAAATTCCCTCGGACGTACCAGTCTGGGATCCGAAGAAAAGGTACTGTAAGGTAGGGCGGGGGTGGCGAAGGAAGGGGGAGAATTGGGGTGAGGAGGGGAGGAAGAAGCGTGTGCCACAAGGATGGGGAGAGGAAGGATGAAAAAGTAACTCTGAAATGAGACACCCTCGACGGAGAGGGTGTCAAAATGGTCAATGTATAAAGCTGCGAAATATGCTTGGATTGTAGAGAGCGTAACTCACAATCTGTGTCTTGGTCTTCTCCTTCTTGGGCACGCCTTCCGACGAGGCAGAGTTCTCTACTTCCTTAGAACTTGAAGACATGACCTTAAACAGGCCGAAGGTTGTAATCAAGACTACAACGCCTCCAACTGCGAGACTTGTTGGGCTAAAAGTGTCCATCCTGGGCATGGAGTTGATTTGAGCAAAACTCCAATCTCCACCATCCACAAGGAAGCCCACACAGTTATTCCTCTCTTTATTTCTCCATATGTGAGTATATTTCATTGTTTATGGTATTTATTAGCGCTATCAATATCAAAGACTTCGAAACTACCAACGAATTATCCCCAAGTGCCTCCACTGAGGAGAAATCCACCCACCCGTCAGTCACCTCGTTTCCCTTGCTCTTCTCATTCTCAACCCATCCCACCTCGTTCGTATTTACCCCCTCACAGACGGACATTGGACTGTAAGCTATACTAAAAACAGCAATAGAATACCATGCCGACTCCCCCTTCATTCGGACGTGGTGGATTTGGCGGTAGGGGTGGTGGAAGGGGTGGTGGAAGGGGAGGAGGTCGTGGCGGTCGTGGTAGGGGCGCTCCCGAGGGTCCCCCCAGCTCCGTTCTCCCCCTAGGTAGCTTCGTTCACGCAGCTGAGGGCGACATGATCTGCAAGGTGCTTGACGAGTGTGGGAAGGTCCCGTACTTCAACGCTCCCATCTACCTCGAAAACATCAAGAAGATCGGGAAGGTCGACGAGGTCTTCGGCCGCGTTGACAACGTCATGTTCACGGTCAAACCTGACCCTGGAGTAGGACTCTCAGGGTGGGAGAAGGGGGACAAGGTTTTCATTGGACCTGACAAACTACTCCCTTTGAGTAGGTTCACTGACACTGGCAAGAAGGCGGGTGGTGGGGGTAGGGGGGGGGGAGGCAGGGGGGGGGGAGGAGGGAGAGGAGGGGGGAGGGGGGGGGGGAGGGGATTCGGAG